>JAHFWL010001183.1:0-48606 GCA_021292165.1 Shinisaurus crocodilurus
CATAATCCTTCCCACAAAGGATTAGAATATGTGAAGGACTGCCAACCGATCCTTTACTCAGACCAGAGATCAAAGGTGCAAAACTGCCAGCCTTAGCTCTGCCGTCTTGACTTGATTGATTCTCTCAGGGCCTTGCCCTTGGTCTATACACTGGATTTAGCACTGAACCACAGAGGAACCATGCACGCCGTCTGGGTAAAACCAGGAAAGTTTATTCAAGGTAAACAGATTACAATAAAAGGTGGGGAATGAGGGAAGAGGGAGCAAGGGGGGAGACACGGTACATACAGTAGAGCTACAAAATAACAAACTATTCCTTTACCATAAAAACCTAGGCGGCACTGACTCGTCTTTGCCTAGGGTTGGTCTTCTCAGGGTTTGCCTTAGCAAAACCCTCCCCCGCGCGAAGTGTGCAGACACAACGCAAACCAGAAGCCACAGCAGCAGTATAGATTCTCCCCCCCCACCTCCTTTCAGTAGCCTAGGTGTCTTTAGCCATCAGGATGAACTTCACCTGGGCCAGGCAGGGAGGGTGGCTTTTGCCACATTTGCATGCAATAGCTGTGGCACCGGCCATCAAAGACATGGGAGACTCAGGAGCCATCAGAGAAACTCTGTACATTTTGCATTTCCAGCCCCCAGCTGAGATTATACTTGCTTACATGTGTGTGTGGGTGTGTGTGTGTGGTGGTGCAGGAAACTCTGACACTTTTCTCCACAAATAGCTTCTGGACTTTAACTGCCTCGCCGATCCAGGGCAAATGGTGACGTGGCACCCAAACCCATGGGATGAACCTCCAGTAGGATCAACTGGATTCAAGGCTGCAGGAAGGGGGCTCCAACTTGGAGCAGGGGGCCTGCCTGGTGGGAAGACTCTTTCCCCCAATTGGGGGGTCTGCTCAAATCCTCCCTGCAGGATTCCAGACGTGTAATTCCTGTCGCAAGCCTGCATCTGGGGCCCACGGAGAAATGTGGGTCAGTCGCTGGTTCCCTATGCAAATGGTAGCCTCTGAAGGCAGACTTTCCTTTGATAAACCTGTTTGGGCTTTATGACCTGCAGTTTCCTGTAAAGTAGCCACTTCCTCAGGTGTCAGGCAGCGGCACCTGAGGGGGCCTCACCTGTCGTGCAATGTGCAAAGGTGTGCTATGGAGAGACAACCCCCCCCCCTCAAAGGAGGCCCTGCCAGTTTGTGAAGCCTCGATGGAGCCGGGAAAGGGCCAGCTCACATTCCCTCGGCCACCTGCAGCAGCTCCCTGAAAAGCCGCAGCATCCAAAGTTGCCACAGTCCACAGTCCCACAGCCTTTTCCCAGCCACCTTCCCCCAGGGCTAGCAACGTTTAAGTGACCCATTTTCAGTAATTGCTAGAACATGTGCTCAGACCTGCTAGGTTTTTCCACCCCTTTCCTCCACGGCTCCATCACAGCACTGTGTCCAGGTCCACAGCGTGATGGTGGTGTGTTTTTTATATATATAAATAAAGCCCTGTGGAATGTTTCCAGCTTCTGAGAACTATCGTGTTTTTTGCTCTGAGGAAAAAATCCACTCTCCAGAACGAATTGGCTCTTAACCACATCCATCAACCGGTGGAGCTCCCTTCTTTGCCAGCAAGGCCTGCTCAGCCAAGAGAGAGGGAGGTTGGAGGCCTCCAGCAGAAAGTACAAATGACACCCCATTGCTGCTGCCACCCACAGATTAACAGGGGGCCAAATTCACTGGGGCGGCGTGTGGCGCTTCCCTGCACAGGCTTTCTCAGGAGAAGATCCTGCGGCGTTGTGCAGCACTGCTTAGTTCTGCCCATCTTCCCCTGATCCTCCCGCAAAGGCAGCAGCCTCAATGTTGCACTATTTATTATTATTTATTTCTAACGTTTGCAACCTGCTTTCGGTTATAGACATAACTCAAAGAGGCGGAGGCAATAAACAAACAAACAAAGCATCAAGAAGTCAGCAGTGCAGCCGCTCGCACTGGCGCTAACCCTCACCCTTCCAGGAGGACCAGACCTTTGCCACAAGGCAGAGCTGGCGTGGGGGAGCAGGGCAGGCAGCCCCCCCAGGAGGGAGCAGAGGCCTCCTCTGGAAACAAGCCCGCCTGGCTGCTGGGACCACTTTGGCTGCCCACGATGGTCGGGCAGCGGGAGCCCCCGTTAGGGTGCAGCACCCCGTCTCCGATCTACTGTTCCTGAGGAACCAACACAGCAAGACTCAGCCAACAGGCTGCCGCTTCTGCACAGTAAGCGACCATTGTTCTGAATAATGAAATGGGCCAAGCAGGACGCCAAAGCTACAGATTTTTATTTTTATTTATTTATTTATTATATTTATACCCTGCCTTTTTTCCTGCAAGGAACCTAAGGCGGCTTACATTATCCTCCTCCTCCTCTCCATTTTATCCTCACAACAACCCTGTGAGGGAGGTTAGGCTGAGAGTCAGTGACTGGTCCAAAGTCACCCAGTGAGTTTCATGGCCGAGCGGGGACTAGAACCCGGATCTCCCGAGTCCTAGTCCAACACCCTAACCACTACGCCACACTGGCTACGCCACAGATCCCTTTGCTTGGAGGAAAAGACAGAGGATAAAGTTGGTTCAGTGTTGACAATACTGCCATTGTTAAAGTGGAAGTTTTATCTGCCATTTCTGTTTAATGCTGAAGGGCGGCAAAACGTGTTTTGAATAAAAAGTAAATATAGTAAACAAATGTATACTTTATCAGTATTGTCCTATAATGCTTCTGCATTCATGAATTACAATCGCACCACAGCTAAGTGGGATGTCCTCCCCTCCCCCCCCCAGGTTCAAAACTCACCTTTGCTGTGGATTCAGTAGGTGGCCCTTGGCAGGCTCACACACTCATCCCCATCTGTCCAACGGGAGAACAACAGTGGCCTACCTTACAGGGTTGTTGCAAGGATTACTTAGATAATCATTTGAAGTGTTATGAGAAATATGTATGCATGCAAGCTCCCCCCCCCCCAGAAGGCAGCCCCAATGCAAGTGAGGCGAGGGTCCTGAGTGTGGCTCCAGCTGGAGCTTGCGCCCGGCCTCTGCATTTTCAGGCTTGAGTGTCCCTTTGCAGGACCCCTCTGAAGGAGGTCTCCTCATCAGAGGATGGCCTGGAGAGCCCCGAGCCGAACATCGCAGAAGAGGGGGACCACGAAGCGATGACCAGGGGGACCCTGCGCCCTCGGGGGAGGCAGCCATCACACCTCCCCCTCCTGACACATGCTGCCCCACCCAGGCTCAGAGGCTGAGCGACCCCTGGCCCCCAGCACAGGTGCCTAGCGCTGCCGGCTCAGGTAGCTACCAGGGACCGAAGAGCCTGCCTGAGGCATAGGGACTTCTCGTGAGTAAAGGCATACACGTGACCGTGGCTCTCCTCGTTGTAGGTGGCTCTGATGGGCTGCAGCAGCGTTCTGGGAGGGGCTCCAAAGGCTCAGAGTCCGAAAAAGACTTCAGCGCAGGCACCAGGGGCTGGAGCGTGTCTCTGAGGATGGCCCCAGGCACCTGCCCTGCGTGCCCCCTGCTCACCTTGCTCTTCTCCGGCTCGCGGGTCACCTGCTGACCCGACTCATTCATTCCCTGGCCTCTGCCCCGCACCACCACAAGCAGACACCCATGACCTCTGGCTGCAGCTGCTGCGCCACACTGCCGAGGAGGAATGCCGCCCAGCTGCCGTGGCTGGACGGAGCATCGGTCACGCCCCTGGATCTTGGGGTGCTCAATTTGTGTGTCCCATCAGGCAGCCCCAGAAAAAACCCTCACGACTTTTCATATGGTTGACTTGAGACCTCCAAGCCACCTGATTTGTTCTGGGGGCAGCGAGGGCAGGGAAATGTGGGCAGAACAGATCCCCAGACCTGACGGACTAGTGCAGAAAGAAAGCAGACTGCACAGAGGACAGGGTGCCGGCCCTCTGTCAATCCAGGCAGACACAGACAGTAGCTCATCTCATCAGGACTCTGCTGGAGCCCAAAACCACAGGGCCAGTTGCTTCAGCCTGTCTCGCATTCCTTCTTCCTGCTTCATCTGAACAGCTGTCTTGAAAAAGACGCTAAGAATCTGCACAAGGTTCCAAGGAAAGATATTAGTCCCAAGGAAGGAGGAAAGCAGGAGGCTTGTAATAAAGCAGTTTTCTTTTTTAAAAAGCATAAGAAAATGAAGAGGGACATGTGCCGGGGGGCTTGCTCTCTGCACTCTGCATAGTGGGGCTTCCAACACCGCTGTACACGGCGCTGGGCATCTCAGGATCTCTGGGCAAATGGCAGGAGATCAGCAACGCTTTCCGGCCCCGGTTATCCAGCAGCAGCAGCAGCAGTGACCACCGAAGGTCACGGGACCCTTGACTGCAGCAGAGGCCGGCTTCGGTCTGTGCCGCAGGGCAAAGCGGTGTGGACCTCGCCCCTGGGCCCCTAGCAAGGCACAAGCGTGGCCTCCCTCCGCCAATCTCTTTGCCAGCACACAGAACGCGGAAGGGGAGGCGTTCCGGGGCCCTCAATGGGCCATTTGTTCCCCTGGCCTTCGGGATGGCTTGCGACCCCCGCAAGGACAGCCGGGTGTCAGCGGCAGCCGGCAGCTGCGCACCGTCCCCACCCGCTGCCATCCAGCACCTGCCTCTGCTGACGTCACACCGTGGTTAAGCCAACACTTGGCCATTTAAACTTGAGTGCCCCGTCTGCCCCAGCTGTCTCAGAGTACGCAGACCCAGCGGACACAGCTTGGGCCTCTGCTGCTGCTGCTGCTGCTGCCTCTGCCATTTGGGGGGAGGCTCTCTCCTCCTCCTCCCGCCACTATCCGCCTCCTTCCAAACTGCCTGCTCCCAGCGAGGTCTCTTCTTCCAAATGGTTCCCTCGTTGCCAAGATGCTACTGCCAACCCTCAGCAGCCTGCTTTCCTCCCGACCATCAGCATCGCGGCCAAGCGGCAATTCCACATGGAGGCTATGGTCTAACTTCTTCACCATGTTCTTTGTTTCGGTAAGAGCTGCACCCCCACTATCCCACCACCCTCCCCCTGCTTTCCAGTGATGCTCTTACGAGAATTCTCTGTAACAAAGGGGGGGTCGGGGGAGGGGGAACGAGGGTGGCCTTTTACCTGCTCGCCTTGTGTACTTTTTAGCTTTGCATGGAAATGTCACGCTTGGGAGGTGCGCTTCTGTTTTGTAGCCTTTTGACCCAATTGTTGACACCCCCCTCAGCTGAGGATAACACTTCTTTCATCTGGGGAAAGCTTCTGCCATAATAAATCTCTTCGTCTATAAAGGTGACACACACAGCTTTTATTTTGCTGCAACAAACTGATATGGCCACCCTGTGGACAATGGACAATGTTCCCAGTACCAAGTCCGGTTCAGCTGGAGATCATCACTGGAGCAGCTGACGTGAAAAGTTGTTGTGAGGGCCCCCAAGATGAGAGTGGACAGCAAAATCCTTTACCCAGAGGAAAAAAGCAATAAAAGCCATTAGGAATGAATCCTTCCGCAAGCTGAATTCGGTGACGCAAGTGAGAGGCACAATGACCATGAATGCGAAGAACATTGTGATCAAAAAATGTTGATACTTCAAGGTTCTGTTTGCACCGGAAGCAAAGGTAGGGACACAGAAGCTGTCATTCATCTGAGTAGGTGTGCACTGGGGGAAAATATCCCCCCCCTTTTGTGCACGAAAAGTTAATTTAATCAACGATGCTGTGAGTTAACGACGACCCTTATTAATTTCTGGGCGTTCCTGGCATAGGCCATGAAATGGAAATGGGCAAGGGCCCTTTTCTTCCCACAAGGAGTGGCCTCTTTTTCTTCTCCAGTTGTTTATTGGCTAGTGTTTCAAAATGGCAGCTAAACTGAGGTTTGTGTGATATGCAAATTGACTTCTTCAGTTAATGAATACATTGAAAGGAAGATGACTAAGTAATTACCTAATAATTACACAAGCAATCGGCAGCCCTGTTTATGAAGAGAAAACCCACAAACAGCCCAATGTCCCAGGAAGACCTCTACTCTATATCTGTATTTAACATCAACCATTTTAATGTTTAATATTGTGGATACATAGTTTGCACTGGTGTGGAACTTTTAAATCATGCTTAGCACTGGAGAGTGTCCAAAGCACCACATATATAATATCCTCTTGTAATCCTGAGAGCATCCTTGCAAGGTGTTGTCCCCATATTCCAGATGGGAAGGTGGAGGCTGAGAGCGAGCAGCTTGCCCCAAGGCCTCGGGTGGTTACAGCTGAGGCAGGATCGGAATCTCAGACTTCGGAGCTCTGCCTCTTTGCTCTCAGCGCCTCACCACATATTTCACTTATCTCAGTGATTTCATATTTCACACTGACAGGGGCCTTTAGGAAATTTGCTATCAGTTCCAGCTGGGCCTCTGGGGGGTGGGTACGAAGACGAACAGACTTTAGGGTGGGGAGAAAGAGAGACGCGCAGCTGCTCTGGGTCCTTCAGCCAGGCCCCGCTGCTGCTGTTGCTGCCGCCGCCGCTGCTGCTGCTGCCGGGCGCCCAGGGGAAGCCAGCCCCAGCACTGCCTCTGCAATCCTTCCACAGTCCTGCTGCTGCAGCTTCTCCCCAACAGGAAATTCTCCAGAACAGTGGAAGCACGTGGGCCACCTCAGACAAGGGCTCCTGCCACAGCCAGAAACATCTGCTCACACACACACACACACACACCAGCTCTCTGCTTTGCATGTCCAGGTTTCTCCATTCAACTCAAAGACATGAGGCTGGCCTAGCAAAGGCAAGCCAGGACGGACAAATCTCTGTGTGGGGATGGAAGGCAAACCCTGCTTGGAGGGTTGGGGTTTATGCAGACACGTTTCGTGCTGGATGGAGGCCTGAGGTGTGAAATGGCTACTGATGCAGTACCACCTGTGTACCTGGAGCTGCACCCAGAAACAGAAGTACACCAGGTCCTTGACTGCGGGGAGCTTCCTGCAGGGAGAGACAGTGTGGCCTAGTGGTGAGAGCGTTGGATTGGGACTCGGGAGATCCAGGTTCTAGTCCCCGCTCGGCCATGAAACTCACTGGGTGACTTTGGACCAGTCACTGACTCTCAGCCTCACCTACTTCACAGGGTTGTTGCGAGGATAAAATGGAGAGGAGGAGGAGGAGGATTATGTAAGCCGCCTTGGGTTCCTTGCAGGAAAAAAGGCGGGGTATAAATATAATAAATAAATAAATAAATAAATACATGAAGGATGGTGAGTGAAGGACTGCCACACAACTTCTGAGCTGGATGGGGGCTTCAGACTGTAAGCTCCCTGGGGCAGGGACCTCTCCTTTTTGCATATGTTATTAGATTAAGCAGCTTGGAATCACAGATTCGATGTGTGCCCAAATGCCCAGTTGTTGAGGCCTGTTCCTCATGCTTTGCCTTCAGTGGGATGCTCCTTCCCGCATTGCAATGGGGAGATACATTGTGGTGCAACCAGCAATTCCTGTTTGTTTACTTAGCTGGATCAGAGCATAAATATTTACAGCAGCAGGCAAGACAACAGAGGATGTGAAGGCACTGGAAGCACACAAGGACATGGAACTTTCAAAGGGTTGCCTTGTCTGACTCAATAAATTTGCGTAGGGACCCAAAGACAATGGAAGTGCCTTTAAAGCCCCCAGTGCCATGCGGACCGGACAGCTGAAGGGTCACCCATCCCCATGGAAGGGACATCCTTTAGGCGCCAGGTGAACACTTTCACACCCCCACCCTGTTTCTGTGGTGGCACCAAGATAATGGAACGCCCTGAAGAAGGCCATTTGCCATGCAATCATATTTATTACTTTGGTTGATACCTGTTTGTCTCCTTGAATGCATTTTTATAGAAGGCAGGATAGAAATCTCGGTCTTCGATCACTGAATTAGATAAACCAAGCACTATTTCCTCACAGATGTACCAACGCGTGCAACGGCCCTGGTTTATCTATCCTGTGCTTCATGCAATATGACATCCTGGAGTACTTCAGCATCTTTGGGACGGCTTTGTCCATGTGGGTGTCACTGATGGGTAAGAACAAGTCTTCCTTTGGGAGGGGCGTTAAGGCTGTGATGCTGCATTTGGGGAACAAAGGACTGTCTGTAGCTGAAGCAGAGGAAGGCCAGCAAGATGGCAGGGCAGAAAAAGGGAAGATTTCCAGGAGAGTCTCCTCGGCCTCTCTCTGGCTTATGTTCCTCTATATGGCACAGTGCAGGCACAGATAATGCTCTATAACAACGTACCACTATTGTTACTTAGTGAGTTTGAGGGTGAACGTTTTGAATGCTTTGTGTGGGTGCAAGGCAAATAAGGAGGTGAAACTGCCTCCTTGTTTTTGCATGGGGGGAGAATTTTGAGGGCAGTGGGTGTGCTGCTAGCTGTCATGAGAGGGTGTGTGTGTTGGGGTGAAGTGTGTGTGTGTGTGTGTGTGTGTGTGTGTGTGTGTGTGCATGTATGCACCCGTGTGCAGCCCCCGGCGTTCCTCACCAACACCACACATGGCCGTTGGGCACCTGCCAGAGCTGCACCTGTCAGAACACACAGTTCCCTCTTAGTGTTACACGAAACAGCATGATTATTCTTAGGGCCGGGGTTCATCTATTTGTTATATGGACCCTCAAACCAGTCCCTAACAGGTCTATTTGAAAAAGTTAATTCAGCAGGCATGCAGTGGGAATTAAAACTGGATGTTGTTATTCCTTAGTCACAAAACATGTGATAAACAATGTGATCCAAGGACACAGAAGGTGTGGTGTCCGGGACGTGGATAAAACCTCTCCCCTTGACACTTGCAAAGTGCTGGATATACTCGTGTGTGAATGCAGCCCATCGTGGGCTCCTTTCCCGGGACTGCAAATCCAGGACAGTCACGCCGCAGCTGTTGCAAGCTAGGAACGCACTGAGCCCACGGGGAACCATAACTTTCATTGGAGATTACCCCATCCTCAACAACAGCCTCCGATAACTCAGAGCCTCTTGAGTAAGTGTGAGTTTGCAGACTGCAAGCATTTGCCTGATCCCAAAGATCAACTGGCCCAGTCTGAAGCCAAATTTAAAAACACCTTCGGACAACCAAAAGAACCAGAGGTAGAAAGATAAGAGGAGAAACTCTCCTCAATGTGCTTTTAACTCAGAAAGTAATTAATGCTTCCCTTTACAACTAGACCAGAGGCTCCCAAACTTTGCATTCGTGAGCTCCTCTAAGACCAGGAAAAACCAAGTGTTTTGAGCTTCTTGAAATGTAATTAGGTTTATGTATATACACACAAACAGTTTAAAGGTCATACCTCTTAACCAAGGAACCCTTGAAGCTATAATGATAATTCTTGGCATTCAAAATTATACCATACTTCACCTCTGTGGTCTCCATTACGCAGCCCTGGCAGAGTTGGACGAACCAAAACGATCCACCTTTGTGATGTTTGGAGTGCTGACCATTGCTGTCAGGATCTACCATGACCGATGGGGATACGGTGTCTACTCGGGACCGATTGGGACGGCTGTTCTCATGATCACTGTGAAATGGGTAAGGCCCCCATTTTGGCCACATTGTATGAACAAGCAATGCCACAGCAAAGGCCAAGCCCAAGGAATGTGGTGAGAGACCAAGGTGAAGCGCCTCCCTCCCGGGATGGGCCCCTCCCTTCGCTGGTAGTAGACAGGGGGGCGTGCATCTCCCAGGCGCCCTTTCCTCCCTCCCTCCCTCCCTAAAAGGAATGAGTAACACTCCATGACATTGAGGTCGGGGTGTGTGTGTGTCGGGGGGTGGGTGGGTCGCAGAGAGGGGCACCGCCAAGCTAAACTGGGAGCAGCAGCAAAGCAGGAATGCCAGTAAAAGAAAGAGGGCAGTTTAGCCCCTGCCCAGTTCAAACTGGAAGTTCTCACCAGAGAACATTTGCCTCAGTTCTAGATTTTGGACATTTCATTTTGGCAAAACCCCAAAAGGTCTGGGCAATGTTTCAGGGGTGAGTGACAGAGTTCACCGTCCCCCCGTGGGTTCTGTTTACAGATGGCTGTTGTGAATGGAAACCCATTCCGATCTCTGCCTCCTCTTGACTCTTTCTTTCCAGTTGCAAAAGATGAAAGAGAAAAAAGGGCTCTATCCAGACAAGAGCGTCTACACACAGCAAATTGGGCCTGGCTTCTGCTTTGGGGCCCTGGCTTTGATGCTGAGGTTCTTTTTTGAGGTATGTTTGCCCAATAAAGACATAAATATGAGAACCACCCCCTGCCAGGTCCAAGCACAAGTCCACCCAGCAAAGCATCCTGTTTCCAGAAGGGACCAACCAGGTGCCTCCAACCTGAGTTCATTGTTTTTTGGGGGGTGGGGGTGGATAATGTTGTGCTGGACTAGTAAAGTGATGTGGGGGGTTGCAAGTCTTTGGGGACCAGGGCGCGCGTGTGTGAGCGGCAGAAGGGAGAGGGGGCCACTATCAAGGTGAGTATGTCAGGCAAGGGGTGTTATGGAGGTGGGGGGGGGCGGAAGTGTGGTAGAGAAATATGCACCGTCTCCCCCTTTGTCTCACCCCCCCCGCCTCAATAACTCTGGGGCTTCACTGCCGTGCCCTGAATGCCAGGTCAGCGAAAGAGAAGGTGTCCAACATCTCTGATCTTCTCCTGGAAGGGTGGGCTGGCCTGCTTGGATGAAGAGAGGCTCCTCCTCCTCCTTGTGAATGTGTCTAATCCCCCTTCACAGGGGATCTAAGCCCCAGCCCTCCTCACCCTACGGTGATGCTCTGTGCAAAGACTTGCTCTCGCCTGTCCTGCCTGTCAGCTTCCAGTAGCATGAAGGGTGGGGGTAGGATTCTCCTGGTAAGCTGTATTTTTCTCACCGACTGTGTGGCCGTTCCTTGCAGGGAAGGTGCTTCACTCAGCGAAGCAAAGATGGGTGCCCCCCGGCCTGGTGGCTGGCAGCTGAGACCCACGAGGCCCACCTCTCGCCAAACAAGGGCTGCAGCTCAGGCGCCTTTCCTCAAACATCATCAAAATGTCTTTGTGGCGAGGCCTTCAACACATTCTTAGGGTGACTACACAGTCAAAACACAATAAACCATTAAAATACAACACCGTATATTAAAACCACATAATCAACAATACAATATAAAAGTAGCATTATTAAATAATGGATCAAAATGAATAAAAAAGTTAGAATGATTTAAAATGCCTTTAATTTTAAAAAATTAAAAAGTATTTTCCTGATGTTGAAGTGACATCAGGGTGGGCAACAGGCAAGTCTTCGTGTGGACAGGGCTGGTGCTACCATTAGGCCAACTAGGCAGTTGCCTAGGGCGCAGGGCTAAAGGGGGCACCGAAACGCCTTGAAAAAAATACAGTGCTCTCAAGTGGGAAGGGGGGGCGCTAAATATCTGATCTTGCCTAGGGCACCAAACTGCCTTGCACCGGTCCTGCGTGTGGAGAGAGCAGTCCGCGACTGCAGCTGCCCACGAGTTACGAGTCAGGCGCCAGCGCTTGGAGCGGGATCTTAGAAGAAGATATTGGGGGCCTGGGAGGCGCATGCGGAGAGAGGCACCCTGGTCCCAAGCTGTGGTGGAGGGCTTCAAAAATCAAAATGAGCCCTTTGAGAACTGGACCTGGAGATGGGGGCGGAGGGTGCTCCCGATGGAGGGACGGACGGAGGGCTCCTTGCACCCGCTCCAAAGGCCCTTGTGCAGCTGTTCTGCCTTTTTCTCCTTAATGGATTTTCTGCGTTAAGGAAAAAGACAGAAGCAGTGGTAAGAAAACACGGGAGGGTCACGAGTAGGAGACCCCCATAAACCTTTGTGAACGAGGCGGGGTGATGCATCATAAAAACCTCACCTGGAAGCAACCTGAGAGCCAGAGTAAGTAGTTGACAAAGCAGCATCAGCATAAAATGCTCACAACTCCCAGAACCAGTTAGCAGTCCTCCAAATCTCTCTCTCTCTCTCACACACACACACACACACACACCCCTACACCTTTCCAGAGGACATACCCATGAAATATACACAGACTTTGAGAAAGGAAGGTGGAAATGTTTAAAAAATGGCTGGTTCAGGCATCACCTGTGCATGTGCTGAGCTTACCTCTGCTGTGCATTGCCTTGGAAGCAAACAGCGACTGCTTCTCTGAGATCCTTGAGGATCATTTTTCAAAGTAGAGCATAACTGCCCATTCTAGCAGAACATGAAAGTGTCATTTAGCAGCAGCACCTCCAGCTCTCCCTCTCAGCCTCTTACTGTGTGCAAATGTCTCCATCGCCTCCTTTGGTGAAACCAAAGACTTAATTCAGGAACCACAGAACGTGCTGATCGCATTGAGCAGTGATTATATTTGTGCTCTTTCTAGCCTGGCTAAAGGATGCTGCTGCTGCAAGGACACACACACACACACACACGACAACGCACAAGGGAGATTTCCTGCCTAAACATGCGCAGGAGCACAGATTGTGCTGATGTGGAGAAGACTTTTGCATTCCACGGATGGGTTTGGCTGCCTGCTTCAACATTTTATTTATTTATTTACATTTATTAATCGCCCATCTGGCCGGCAACCGGCCACCCTGGGCGATGTACATAGGCTAAAAACAAGATAAAATACATTAAAAACATTATAATTTTTTTAAAAAAATCTTAACCCACCCCATATTCCCGCCTGAACAGCCAGGTTTTTAATGAATGGCGGAAGCTCAGCAGAGAGGGGGCATGGCGGAGGTCACTCGGGAGAGAGTTCCACAGTAAGGGGGCCGCCACAGAAAAGGCCATCTTCCTTGTCCCCACCAGTCTAGCTGCTCTGGCTGAAGGGACAAGGAGAAGGCCGTCTGTGGCAGATCTTGTTGAGCGGCCCACTTGGTGTTGCTGGAGATGCTCCTTGAGATAGACTGGACCGGAGCCGTATAGGGTTTTAAAGGTCAAAACCAACACCTTGAATTCGGCTTGGCAAGCAACTGGTAGCCAGTGCAGCTCCTTGAACACTGGTGTGATGTGGTCCCGCCGGCGGCTGCCTTTAACCAGGTGAGTCGCCGCGTTCTGTACCAGCTGTAGCTTCTGAACCATCTTCAAGGGTAACCCCACGTAGAGCACATTACAGTAGTCTAGGCGAGAGGAAAACATCCCTCTTTTGCCATGTTCTTCTGTTCTGTCTTCTTAATCTGCACTGACACTGTATCATTTCAAAGTTATGTAAACTGCTTTGGGAGATTGTATACCTAAAAAGCAGTACACAAAGGCACAAAAATGAATAAACAATGTGCAGATGGGGATAAGGGAAGAACTGAATCTACCCTTCGGCATTGCCTGGTGTCATCAGGGCTGTCACAGGGACAGTCGGTCATGTTGAAAATTCTGGTCTGGCATTCAAGTGGCTTCAGGTTGCCGCCTTGCCAGGTGCCCCCACCCCAGCTGGCAGCATGGGAGCATGGAACATAGGAACCATATGTGTCACAAGGCAAATGCACTTTGCACATGCTCTGGGCACTTTACCCTGTTTGAAAAAACTCCTTTCTCCCATGGAGGAAAAGAAACTCGGCAGCCCAAGGTGCCAGCATTTTTGCAAACGAAAAAGTGGCCACCCTAGTCTAAGCACTTTCATTCCATGAGCACATGTGGTCAATGAGCCAATGTCTCCAGCGTGCCTGGGTGGGTGCCTGGGGCATTGCTGATCAGAAGCAGCTCAATGAGCAAGCCAGTTCGGGAGTCGACCCCCATGCAGCGAAGACACTCACGTCCCTGGCAAGAGATGAGTCAAGGCCAGAACACATTCCATGTCCCAGCAAAGCTTCGGATTCTTGGACGAAACCACTGCCACCCCCAACCGTCTAGAAGCAACGATACCATTTTAGGGAAGAGGACCTGAGATTCCTCGCAAGGAGGCCTGGTCCAAAAGTGTTTTGCAACTGAGTCACTCTGTGTGCAAGGGAGAGTCTGCTCGTTGTGGCAACCCAGCTCAGGCACGGGCCGCACACGGCACTTGTGCGTCCTTAAGGACGCTCAGCCACACTGCTCAGAGAGGACCTCCCAGGTGGCACCCCCCTTCCCGTCAACCGGACCCTTGCTCTTTCCATGAAAAGATGGCAAGGCCACAGGCAGCAGACCGGGGGAGGGGGTGGCAGATGACTCTGCCTCACCAAAGCCGTCAGCATCGTCCACGTGGACAAATGGGCCCAGCTTCGCGCCCTTGTCGGGGGGGGGAGCCCTTGCGCGGATGCAGTGAAGACTGCAAGCAAACCTGCACAGCTGTCACGGCTGGACACATTGCGCCCCGCCCTCTGGCACCCTGAGGCATGCCCCCTCCCAGGGACCCCTGGGGGGGGTCTGTCCTCTCCATTCTCCTGAGGGGGGCTGTCCCTCAGCAGCAGGGAGCAGCCAGGCAGCTGACTCTGCCCCTCAGACTACTACACCCCCCCCATGTATTTGTATGTATTTTTTGCACACCTTTTCTCTATTCTACATATTTAGGCAAGCAGTTTTTTCTTAATGTAATGTGTTCTTGTGCATTATTTTCACGTATATACCGTGTTTCCCCGAAAATAAGACACTGTCTTATATATATATATATATATATATATATATTGGCTCAAAAAAACACACTAGGTCTTATTTTTGGGGTAGGTCTTATTTTTTTAATGTACAACAATCCACAGTTATTCATGTACAGCAGTCTACATTTATTCATGTACAAAAATATACCGTACATCTATTCAAATACAGTCATGTCATCTTCTTCTGGAACATTGTCATAAGACACTAGGTCTTATTTTCGGGGTTGGTCTTATTTTCGGGGAAACACGGTATGCATTTTTGTGTGCACTTTGCCATAATATGGGCATTTTTGCACATTTTTAAAAACACATTTTTAAATTGTGGAATCGGAAACTGGCAAATAATGAAGTGTGACAGCATATTGGCTCAGGGAGTGCAAACTGGGCCCATTCAGAATGAAATGCGTGTCCCGTCGCCAGAGGCAGCTCTTTGCTTACATCAACGTCCACCGCTTTTTCCTTTTATTCCAGGAATGGGACTACACCTACGTCCACAGCTTCTACCACTGCGCCTTGGCCGTGTCTTTTGTCCTCCTGCTGCCCAAGGTGAACAAGAGAGCAGGCAACGGGGGGCCTCCAGCCAAGCTGGACTGCTCGACACTCTGCAGCTGCTGCTGCTGCTGCGTTTGAGGAGGGAGGGAGGGAGGGAGGGAGGGAGGGAGGGAGGGAGGCAGCGAGCGGGGATGTTGCCACGGATGGCGTGCCTGCTGACCACAGCCTCCCAGTCACCGCACTGCATCTTTAGTCCAGGCCTGCACAAGCCGTGTGTCCGGCCCAGCCACGTCTGGTGACCCATCAATCCACCGCCTGCCTGGAACTGCAAAAATGGGCGGGCTGGGCCACAGTGGGCACGGTGGGTCAGCAACGGTGCCGGCCTGCTTGAGCACCAATCTTGGGCGGCTTAATCCACACACTGCTGGTGTGGACATGGGGCTGCTTCCCGAGGCCCAGTCTCGTGCCATTCCTTAAACCTGTAAAGAAAGCCGCATCTCATGGCTAAGCCACAGAGCTCCCAAGTTCCCCGGTTATGGCCATGGTCCAGAACAAAAAGGTGACACTTGCAGAAAGATATGCTTATCTCCACAACATTGCCAGAGCGGCCAGGGACTGGACCATGGCTCACAAGACCACAATTTCTCAAGAAGGAAGTTCTTCTGGTCACCATGACCCATCGCCAAATCACTCCCACTTAGATTACTGTAATGCCCTCTACATGGGGCTGCCCTTGGAAAGTGTTTGCAAAATTCAACGAGTGCAAAATGTGGCAGCTGGACATTTTCAGTAGTGCACTTTGGAGACCACTGTACACCATTGCTGGACTCACTTCACTGGTTTGTTTCTGGGCACAACTCAAGCTGCTGGTTTTGACCTACAAAGCCCTAAACAGTCTGAGGGCATGTTATCCGAAGACTTCCTGCCCATAATTTACAGTTGGCATTTGAGGCTCTGTAATGCATCCCACCACCTAGAGAAGCTAGGTTGGTGGGTACTAGGACAGGGCCTTTTCAGTAGCAGCACCCCAAATGTGGAACTCCCTCTTTTGGCCTGTTCATTACTCTATTTTAGATGGGCAGAAAAGACTGTTTTGTTCCATTGGGCTTTGAATGCTGCTTGGTGTTTCATATCGCTTTCTAATGTTAATTTTAATTGTAGTTCTCGGATTAAGTTTTATTTATGGTTGTGCTCCTGTGTTTATTGTTTTACGATGTGAAGCTTTTAGTGGCATTGTTATTGTATATTATTGCCTGCAATTCATAAATGAATTAAACAAATAAATCAACTGCAGCATCAGTAAGGTATGAATCAGGCCACCCTGGAAATGTAGGCAGTGAAGCACGGCTCCTTCCTTCCTTCCTTCCTTCCTTCCTTCCCTGTGTGTGACCTGTCCATCCTCTCTGGGATATGACAGGCCAGGGCAGGAGGGGACAGTGGCCCTCCAGTTCCACAGAGGGGATCAGCTGTGTGGTATTAATCCATCTAGCGCCTGCCGCTCTTCTAGCTCAACCTTGGATTCGCAGTTGGCCCCTCATGGTTAGAAACTAATTTGTAAGCGAGGCCATAAAATGAACTGAGCAACTGCTGGTGGGCAACATTAGCCCGGCCACTGTCTCACTCCCATGTGACTTGAGACACAGGCAAAGGGTGTGAGTGGCTCCCACAGGGTTCTTTCTACATGTGCTTCAGGTTGCTGGACTGCACCCCACCAATCCAAACAGACTCTGCTTCCAAACAAACTTACAAGTTTTATTTAAATGAAGACTCCTGTACAGAGCTTCCCGAGGCTGTGGCCACACTCTCCTCAGGCCAGAAGCAGTGGGTCTTGCCCTTAGTGACTTCCTGGTTCCTCCCAGGAAGCACAACCCATTCAGGCTGAATCCAGCACAGTTCTTTCATGCCTCAGTGGCTCATTCTGGCTAATGACCCAGACAGAGGACAGAGGTTGATGTGGGCTCAGGAGTTGCTATCCCAGAATAACTGACTGTGTAAACTGACATTTCCAGTGTTTTCCACTCTAGAACGGAAGATCTTGGTTTTGCCCTTCTTCTTGGGATGAAACCTGTAAACAGTAACTGCAACAGAGTTTTCTTTCTGTTTGTGAAGAGAGAGAGAGTGAGAGAGAGAGAGAGCAGAGTCTGTATTTTTGTTATTTCCTCTTCCATTTATGCCTCCTCACCAATAAATGTCTTTATTTAATGTACAGATTTATGGAAACAATGGTGCAATAAATATCTTCAGTGCATGCAGCTCAATTCATGCTGTGGATCCCGGCACCTCACAGTCACCCGTGAGATCATGATTTAGATGTTTATACAGTGCAGGGAAGTTGCTGCCCATCTTGTGGAGGGAACCAGCGAGCGTTTTTCTGACTAAATAAGGCAAAGCCAACAGATAGCTGCTCAGAAGGGGGTAGATTTCATAATGGAGGAAGAGAAAAAGCATTGATCAAAAGAAGGATTCCCCTCCCTTTCCTTTCTTAAACAGAGGAAGAACACAGAAAGCATATCTAGCATTTTGGAAATCATTTAAGGGGTGACAGGCTGATATTTGGGGGCTTTACATGTTTGGGTCTTTCCAGATAATGTGCTGAATCCAGACTTAGCAGACCCACTGTTATGATTTCAATGTGTGTACTCTAAATATGACAAAGTCAGATCCAACTTAATAACTTTATAAGGCAATAAACCCAGGGTCCTGCAAACATTTTTAGCAGTTTCAAAAGCATATTCAGCATTGGGAAAATGTTTGCTGATTTATTCAAATTTCCCTCGCTGGCCTTCAGTGCTGTCATCATGTAACCAGCTCTGGGGGGTCATGGAGCATATGAACTGACATTAAGAGGCAGGGTGCATCTCTGAGCATATGCAGAGCGCTTTTCTTTCGCTTCACCCAGCGTTCTTACATAACACAGGCTGGGTTGTCATGTGCAATGATCAAGCCATAGATTTAAGATTCCTTTCTGGAATCAGGGGGCAGAAACAGCAGACCAGAAAGGATGGCCGTCACGCAAGGTTCAGTCCCACTGATATTGCGCCCTTTGGAAATGAAGCTCTGCGTAAGCAGGTGACTGAATCTAAAGAGGCCCTTGCTTGAGTCGGACTTTCTGCTTCCAAGCCTTCCTTGGGTGCATTCCCCGTGTCTCAGGGCTGGTGCTAACACTGGCTGCTTTGTGCTGCCCACCTGCTCACCCCAAACCTTCAGCAGGTGTGTGCTCACACAGGGCCTAGTTCACGTCACATTCACGGAAAATTTAGAGGCAAAGAAAGGCACTCCCGAAAGGGGCAGCCTGGACGCCTGCAGCATCCCAACTTAAACAGACTGTTTAGTGTTGCCGAAGTGGACGATTTATTTATCCTGTCTGGGAAGAGAGCCAGGGCTGTATGTCATGGACAATTAGAGCAGGATGTCCACCGATATTCAATGAAAGCCTACATTAATCCCACCTCCGTCTGGAACACATTTGCACCACTGTCGTCCATCAAGACACACTCCCAGCTGGGCCCAAACAACCCCCAAATTAAGAGCCCCACCATGAAAAACAAAAGAGGCGCAGTGTGCACACTGGATGCTCCATCAGCCGGTGGGTCAGTGTTGTGTGTAGGCCCCGATTCAGCAGGGGTGCAGGAAAGGAAGCTCTAGAAGGTGGCCCTGGGTGCCGGAGGCAGCTCATTTGGAACCTTGGTTTTCTTTTCTTTGTTTTTTTTTTAAAAAACACACATGTGTAGCTCTTATGGTCGCAAAGCCTTACTTAAAAGCACATGGACAGTGCTTGACATCCCGTAAGCCAGAGGAACTGCGGAATAAGGCCATAAGGCAGGAGTCACAGGATTGCTGCTGAAAACGGCGGCTCCCTTTTTAGCCCCCTCCTTAATGAAACGCCTGACGTCAGTCATGAGGAGCAAGAGGCAGGGAACTGTATTAGATGGCGGTGGCGGTGATGTCACATGTTTTCTTAACTACACATCACCGGGAAGGGAGGGGGAAATGCAACCAGAGTCCTCGTTTTTGGTGTCATGCCCCTGGTCATGGTCATGTCTAGACTAGTCCCCAATTGATAATGGCCAAAGGATGGGGCTTTCATGCCCTCTGCACCTCCTTGCTTTTTTCCATAGGTAGGCAAAGCTGAATAGATCATGCAAACTACAGGATAATTTGTGCAAAATGTAAGAGAAATTGTGTTGCTCACTTAACCCACATAATTTACTGGTAAACAAGGTGCTACCTGTGAACCTGGCAGATCCTGCTTTGATGGGAGCACCTTTTCAGGGGGTGTCTTTGCACCTAGTACCCAACTGGACTCTGGTAAGAATCTGAGAGCATCCCCCTCCCCTTGCATTCAAAAGTGCTGTAGAATTTGGGCGTGATCCAGCCCAAATTAAACCTCTCCCAAGCCTACACACACACACCGCTCACTCAAAGCCTGTTTATTGCCAACTGCTGAAGGAACTTGAGTGGCAGCAGTGGCTTTTTTCAGCCATAGCCCCTGTTTATTTAGAAACTTGGTCAACTCCAAACGAATGGAGGGGGCCTACCAGGAAAGGTCACAGCTGAATAAACAAAAGCAGGATACCAAACTGCGATGCCGTTCTTACATAACGCAGGCTGGCTTGTCATGTGCAATGATCGAGCCACAGATTCGAGGAGAAGCATCACACCCGAGGGCGTTGGGAGCAAGCAGCAGCCAGGCAGCCGGCTGGCCGGCCGCTCAGGACGGCTGCTCACCCCCACCCATCACCTTGGCTGCTGACAGAATCGCCCCACAATTCATGGAGGGAGGGAAGACTGCCCCGTCCTGTTGCTTCCACAGAAGGTGTTTGGCGAGACTTGTTCAGAGCCACGTACGTAGTCACCTACAGCGAGTATGAATTGCCTGCAGGCGACCAGGCATGAACATTTTGCTGACATGGAAGAGGGGATGGTTAGCGGAGGGGCTCAACACCTGCCATTTTTAAAAAAGGAAAACAAAATCTGCAGGGACGATCCACCCAGGGATGTAGAAGAGTCCTTGGTCTCGAGTCACGAGTCGAGTCACGAGTCTTTGGACCCGAGTCTCGAGTCCGAGTCCTTGGTCCAAAATGGTGACTCACGAGTCACTCCCAAAGCTGACTCCACGAGTCCCTATTAAAATCAATAGGGTTTTTTCCCAACAAAATAAGGCTACTTCAGATGTGTGGTTTAAATAAATTCTAGGCACAAGTGTGCCTTTTTATTTCAAAACTCTACAACTGATTTTGGCAAGAACAGACCAGGCAGACAAAACCAAAATAACCAGGCAGGCAGAGGAGGCAGGGAACCCCAAAGCAGGCAGGCAGAGGCCTTTGTCTTGGACAATTCAACTGTTGAACTGGTCAAGAAGAGACCAAGCAGGCAGAGGAGGCTGGGAACCCCAGACAGGCAGGCAGAGGCAGCCCAACCCAAAATGTCTAAAAGGTTGCATTTTAGAAAAATGATTTTAAAAAATAAACTTGCTGTACTTCCTAAAACTTATCCATGTTGCATTTGAGGAACATGATTTTTTCTAAATGTCTGGCCCCCATTCTGGAACGGTGAGATCTCATCACAATTCCACCCTCACTGAACACCCGCTCCACTGGTGATGAACTTGCTGGAACCAGAAACACACTCAGAGCAGCCACACAGAGTAATCTCAGGTCCTTCTTCTGCCTCTCCCAAGTACGCAACACATCAATCAAAATAAATCTTGACACACTGTTGGGGCTGCACTCCTGGTAGCCGTCCATAGTGGCCGAGCAGCGGCACACCTCGCTTCCATGCGCTCTTCGCCGGCAATCACGCTCCTCTCCACTCCTTCTGGCACAGCCCAGGGATGTTGAAGAGTCCTTGGTCTCGAGTCGAGTCTCGAGTCTCGAGTCCCATTAAAAATATTGGGACTCGAGTCCGAGTTGAGTCAGAGGGGGGACTCAGTCCGATTCACGAGTCGAGTCCTCAAGTCCAAGTCCCCATCCTTGGAACCACCAAATCTGCCACCATATTAAATGTCTGCTGGTTTCCGTCATCAGCCCTAGGTAGGATCATTCCGCATCAACACCAAATCCCAGTTCAAGTGTAATCAATGTGGGTTGGATCCAGATTTATGCTGGGCCAACTGTGCTGGTGGAAGTAGACTTCCCCACCCACTCTTTCTCATGGCGCCCCCCCCAGCCCCCTGAAAATGCTACACAGAAGGTCAGGAGACCCTGTAGAATGGGGTGAGCTGCGGTGTGGGGGGTCCCCAAAAATCAGGCAGAGGGGCCTTCCTCTCACAGAGGGCAGTTCCCGGCTCCAACCCTAAGTGTGTATAAAAAAGGCAAACTGTTTGTCCAACAAAAGCTGAAGTTTGCACCTCTACAAATTATGCATGCTGAGCAATATTGCATAATTTCTCTTATTTTGGATAATATATTTTGGATTAAGGCCGTTCACTGAAGCCTTAGCTACTGTCTGCTAAACATCCTATACATACAGCCATCTCTCTTATTCAGCCCACATCCATCACCATAGGGTCTAGAGGCTTGCTCTTTTTTTAAAAAATGGAAGCTGCAATCCTGTGGGAAGCTAAATGCTGTGCGCCCTGTGACCTTCTGCACATCTCCCTGGGCTCCCACAGAATCACAGCGTGCACAAGCCCAGAGCATTGCAGTGTCAATCTTGCCATTCTGAGGGCTGACGGGCATGCCCTGTTAAACATCCAGCATGCAGCTGATCCTCTCTTGCTTCCTTCCAAGTAGGTGTGTGTGTCCCCAATCCACATCAGGATCGCTGCACATGGGCAGGGGAGGTTTAAACCCTTTCACCCTGCAGCTCTCCCCCCTAACACCCCCCCCTGCGTGTGGGGCCAAAGGGGGGGATTGGAGAGGGAAGCAGCTGGGTGGGAAGGTTTGCCAGATCAGACCAGTTCCCAATGCACTTACTCGGAAGTAAGAGAGAAAGTACAGCTCAAGTGCACGCTCCGTATTTAACATAATGTGTAGTTTAGTCCTGCTGCATGTCAAAACTTGCACCAACATCCCCCCCCCCCCGAACCTGTGGCCACAGAGAGCCTTTGGCTCTGAGCAATGTCACTGCAGCAGAGTGAGGCGCCTCTGCTAGCCAAGCCTTCCCGGCCGGCTAATGCCAAGGAATAATTCTAAACATTTGCAGGGAACGTAGACAAAACAAGCTCTTCTCGCCTTTCAGCACTGCCGGGAGTTGGTCCTGCAAGAGGGTTTTGGCCTGTTGCCAACAACTCTGGCTGCGTTCATAAGAGGATATGTTATTGTCTAAGGCGCAGTCTGAGACCCGCAACCTTCCTCGGCTCTGCTACTGAAATTTCCTGCCTTTCTGTTATTCTCCTCATCGGTAAGATGATATGAAACCCAAAACTTTTATTGCCCCTTTTAAAGTGGCTTTATAGTTCCCTGCCTACTTCATATACCGCCTGATTCTCCTGAGCTGCGATATTACTTAGGGGAATCTGGGCTGCAAGAGGCACTGGAGTTTCTGCAGAGTCGAAAGAAAGTGGGAGGGGGGCATTTGCAGACTCCCGGGGATGAACCAGTGGGGGGCACGAGGCTTTGCATCCTGACTGTGGAAAAGGGTGGCACAGATGGAGAGGGGGCAAGCAGGAATACGCTGTTGAGACTGAGACGTTACACGAATAAAACACAGCAGCACAATAACAAAATGCTTCCATAAGAGGGCCCTGCTGGGGCTTCCAGCACATTCTAGCATCAGACTGAGAAATGAAACCCGGCACGGGAACTGAACTGAAGGGCTCAGCTGGCCAGAAAAAGATTTTGGCAGAACATTAAGAAGGGCCCTGGCCACATGAGCTGGACTCGTCAGGCTGCTTCGGCTGGTGGGGGACTCTTCTTCTTCCTCAGAGCTGTTTAAGCAGAGGCACTCCTGACAGGGTAGATTCTGTGCAGTGGATCCCTTGTGTCAGCAGCGGGTTGGTCTAAATGGCCTTTGAGTCCCTTCCCGCTCTATGATCCTATGAGTCCCTGATTATTTGCAGGATATGTACCCCACTGTTCAACTGGTACCCTCAAGGCAACTCATGAAATGAATCCATATAAAATTGCAGCCAGTAACATATCACATAAAAACCCTGGTAAAAACTGTACGAGATAAACAAACCAGAAGGTAAGAGCATCTAGAAACACCCCCCCCCCCAAAGAAGATGCTAAATGCCACTAAAAACCTGTGCAAATAAGATGGACTTTGTCTGGCCCCTAAAAGGTAGCGACGAAGATTCCTGGCACACACATCTATGGAGGGTGCTCCACTGAGAAGAAAGGGTCCACATCTAACTTCCAAAGGCAGCGGGAGTGGGATGGAGATGCAGAGGGACACCTCAAGGGTGATCTTGACTGACAGGCAGGTCCTATGAAAGAATAAAGATTCATGTGAAGATGGGAGAGCGGGGCTCTCAGCAAAAGGTTCTCCGTGGCTCCCCATGAGACCAAATGAGCTGAAATCTGGGAATGGGCCAAAGTGGAGGGACCAGTGGATCGCCAGGAGCAACTGCAGACTTGGACTTCAGGCCCTCCAATACTGTCCCCACCTGAGTACGGTATATCCTTAATATTCTCTCCCATCTCCTGTGGCAGTAAGTAAAACATTGTTTCCTGAGGTATAGCAGCTGGGTTCCACTCCTGCCCTCACCAGCTCAGACCCAAGACAATGTCATATTAACTTAGGGAACATGTGGGGATGCCGTAGATGTGATTTATCTCTTGAGCAAAGCAGATAAATCACAGACAGACAGAATGGAAAACTGGGTGGAAGCGAACAAAACTGAATTGAGGAAAGAGAAGAGAAATGCAAACTCCTGCATTTAGGCCAAAGGAATCCCATGAGGTTTAGGGAGGGTTTGGTGGCAATACATATGAAAGCCATCAAGCCGAGCAAAGGCCAGCTGTGCTGTAGCTACAAAAAAGGCAAACCCCCTTATCATTTAAGCAGAGTCAGGGATGCAGGATGGATACAACTGGACACTGGGCGCGTCCTGCTATGAAATGTTTCAGCTTGTGTAGCCTGAGGATGTGGATGAGCTACTCGGAGGACTGAGGCCTACTACAGGTGCCTTGGACCCTTGCCCATCCTGGCTGCTGAAACCTGCTAGAGCTGGCTGGGGATTGTTCAAGGTAATCAAAACTTCTCTGAGACAGGGAGGTTGTAGTACTTGCTGCCCTGAAGGAAGTGCTGGTGGAACCCTTTTGAGAAAAGCAAGCCTGGATGCGATGGTCAATGATCACCCAATGTCCAGTCTTCCATTTTTCTCCCATGTCATCCTGCCCACGGATTGAGATCTTCAGAGAAAACCATACTGCGAGTATCATCAATGGGAGAAATACATTATGCATTTACAAAATAGAGGGCCTTCTCTGTGTTGGCACCCCAAGTTTGGAGTGTCTCCGAGGGGGATATCGTTGGCACTGATCTGGCTTTCCTTTCGGTGCGAAGTCAAAATGTTCTTCTTTGCCCAGGCATTTTAATTTTGTTGTTGTTGTAATGATTCATTTGTTTGTTTGCTCATTGAATAGGGTGGTGGTTGTTTGCCTCTTGTTTTGTAATTTCACTGTTGTCACTTGGTGTTGTTTTTTTTTAATGTATAACCATGTGGATGCATTTATGTTTAACAATGTGGATGAAGATAAATGTATAAATGTTGTAAATAAATAAAAATGAATAAATCTTGAGCAGGCAGTACTTTTCTGAGTGGGTGGTGGCCTCTCAGATCAAAGCAATCTTGGCTGAAGGTGATTATTTGGATCTGTCCCAGTCAGCACAGACAGGCTCTCTGGAGCGTGCTTATTCCTCTCCTGCCCAAGCACCCCAGGAAATTGTCAGGTGGTGGCCTCCAGCCCTTAACGGTTGCTCCAGCTTCACCCACTGGGACCTAAAACACCCGCACTGGCGCTGAGACTGACCTTTCTATCTTGCTGTCTGTGAGATCACCATCTGTGATAGCCACCTACAGCATACCAGAATGGCCATTGGCAATATATACATGTGGCAAGTAAATCGGGAAATAACAGCATGGCTTCCCCACATACATATTAACAAAATGCCCCCGGTGTTTCCAATGCTATTCTGGTGCTAGTGCCTGCGAATGGCACGGAACTTCGGGTGCCGACATAAGATCTCCCAAGCCCTTCTTCCAGTCAATCCAGAACACTTTCCATCTCCTGACTGCTGTCACGCAATCACAAATGGTGCCTGCCCAAAACCTCACTCTATACTGGTAATTCCAAAACCCTCTCCCAGGGCACCCTCACATGTTCTGTAAAGAAATGTGCTGCAGGGAATTAATTTGTTCAATAATTTAGCAGGGTCCAATGATCCTAAACAACCAGCCCACAGAGAAGGGTGGCCACTCTGTCTCTGAATGAGTTACTGCTCTGGTCTCCGCTCCTCCCAGTTAGCATCAGCTGGGGTGGGTGTCTGTCCCTCACATGTGATTGGGGCATTCAGACATTCTCAGTGCAGAGATGCACAGAATTTCCTGGCCCCAGGGCAGGGGGCTGCTGCCACACCTCTGCATGAATCAGGAGGCCCTCCAGGTCAGCAACTCACACAGAAACACAAAAGGTGTCATCCTTGAAAGGGTGGCATTCTAACTGTGCATTTTCAGTCAACATGCAGCTCAAATTGCATGGCGAAGGGAGGCTGCTCCGGGCGTGTCCGTCCCCTGCATTATCGCCTTACTCTTCCTCCTAATTTTAGCTCAATCTATTTCCCAAGATGCCCCCCTGTAATGCAAAATAGTCGTCCACATTTTAAAAAAAGATGGCTGAACTATCAGAAATTTGCAACAGAGCGTCATGCATGAAATGGGATGGGAGAGCAACTACCTTCCACCATTTTAACTGCAAGAATGGAAGGGGAGGGGGACGGAAAGTATCATGTAGCAACTTCACATCTGGAAGGGATTTGGGGGCAGGTTCACCCAGAATATTACAGACAAGGGGTGTGCTGCTGTTTTTAAAGCAAAATAGGACCACCTGCATTTTTTTCAGCAAATCGATAACCAAACTTGGTGGAACCTGTTGCTCTTACTGATCACAGAGTTTCCAAAAAGACTTTGGAGAAAGGCAGATTGGTGCTCTCGAGGGAGGGAAGTGTGACAGCGACGGCAGGGGAGAAGGATTTGGGGTCTTTGGCTTGAGATCCACTTGAAATAAGTGGATGTGTAGAGTGTCAAAAGGGAGTCATTCTTCTGACTGGGGCACATCAGAACCTCAGTCTGCGAAACTTCTTGTCTCAAGCTGTGGCCGAGGTCTCATTATGCAAGTTGAGACTTTACCCAAACTGATTGCAAAGACAAGTGAAACCACATTTCAAAGATGAAGATGAAGTAAAACAATCCATGTTAGCTGCTTGCCCAGTCCAGTTCTTCCTTTCAATAGAAAGGCCTTGGTAGGGCTGCCAAAACATCAAAATAAAAGTATCATCGGATGTCAAATACTACAGTAAATGTATGGCGAACTTTCACATAATCCAAGAATATCTGGTAAATAGTTGGCATTAACACTTGGGGAACAATGCTTCATTCTGGCTGTACAGGACGCACCAGCGCACTTGTGATGGCGCAGTGCTGTTGTTCCTGGCGGGCCCCCTGGGGCCGGGCCAGTCCTCGAAATCCCTCTCCTTTTGTCCATTGCACAGGGCCACGCCAGGCAGGATCCAAATGAGTCCTTGGAAATTTCACCGAAGCAGCCTGGCTCTTCTGGCTGGTTCCATCTGACCCAGTTTTCCGAGCCTTCCTTGACCTGAACTCATTCCCCCAACTATGGCTCAAGGCCCCTGTTTTGCAACAGGCCTGGAATAGCATTCAGAGGGTGTTGCTCCATCTCTGGTCAGACTGAGGGAAAAGACCACACACATGATTCCAGGATGGCAGCAGCTTACAAAAGCATTTGGTTCCCATTAATTATGTCTGGACAAAAAGAGAGACGTAGAAGGAGGAAAAGGGAGGAGAGAGGGAGCACAGCAAGTGCGAATCCAAGACCTCAACAGAGATACATAGAGGTTTGTGGTACCGTAATTTCCAACAAGAAATGCTTGAATTTTAAAAAAGATTAGCGCTACATGCCTTCCATCTCATCAATGAACACAATAAAGAGCTTCACAAAAACAGAATAAAGGTGAAGTCTCTTAAAAAGAGAGACCAGCACGGCACAGCAGTTCACGTGGCAATAATAAAGTTGTTTACATGCTTTGAAGTGTCTTCACAGGGCCTGTAACATTTTCAAGGGCCGGAATGAGTGAGTCTCTTTTTATGGCTCTGGTCCTTGCACGCATATCTCCACATTTTGGGGCTTAGAATAATATGAAAAAAGTTTGGGGCAGGGTGAAACTGAGCTCTGAAGAAGTGGGGCTGCCACATGGCCAGAATTTTACATGCCTGTGGTTTTTATGCCCCAACCCGAGAAGGAGGACACGGCACAGAAAGGGGCAGCCAGATGCCTCAAGGGCCTGTAGCATCTTCCTGAGTAGCAACCGCTTCACTGCAAGGGGCTCCTGAGTTTGGAAGAAAGACGGCTGGCATGGCAGGGGCTCATGTCGTGATGCATGGTGTGCCGGCAGTGGACCGCAGGTGGAGCTGAGGGGGAGGGAGGCTGCGCAGGGCCGTTCGACCAGTCCTGCTGAAAAAACGGTTTTCCTCCTCTTCCCTCCACACTCCTCTTTCCTTGTGTGTCATGTCTTTTTAGATTGAAAGCCTGCGAGCAGGGCCTGTCTTGTTCAACAGATTATAGGTGAACTGTTCTAGGAGCGACATAAAAATACTTCAAATAAATAAATAATAGAGAAGCATTTAGCTCTCTGTTCCTAGAGCTTGGACTGACTAGCAGCAGGCTCCGGACTTCACATGATCTGGAGCGTCCTTGCGAAATTCACTGGCAGACAAGGCGTGATGGCAGCTCCTCATAGGGGTGAGAGTGTTGGCCTGGGACTCAGGAGATCCGGGTTCTAGTCCCCACTCGGTCAGTGGCTTTGGGCCAGTCACTGACTCTCAGCCTAACCTACCTCACAGGGTTGTTGTGAGGATAAAATGGAGATGAGGAAGAGGAGAAGGATTATGTAAGCTGCCTTGGGTTCCTTGCAGGAAAAAGGGCAGGGTATAAATATAATAAATAAATAAATAAATGCCTGGAGGAAAGCGGGGTCTACCAAAGGCCATTCTGGCAAAGCGGCTCGTTGTGTGCAGGTGGCAGCAGAATACCCGGCATAGGAAGATACACAGAGGCGGCGACGGCTGGCTTCGATCGTGCTGTGTGAACTTCCTGGAGCCATCTGGACGGCCGTTTTGGGAAACAGAATGCCAGATGAGATGGAGGTTTCGTCTGACCAGCAAAGCAATGCTGATCTCCAAAGGGAAACCATCCATCGGCTTCTCCCTCCTGTGTAACCCAAACTCTTTTGCAGGAGGCACAATCCTAACCTAATTCCTCCGTGGGATGTCCTCCACATGGTGCGTCACGAGCCACACACACCGCTGGGGCACCTCTTGCCAGCTCTGCGTTCCAGTCGGACCAGCACAAGGTGGAAATTGCCATGCCAGACGGGATGGGGTGGTCGGGGCTGCGGCCCATCTCTGTGCTCCGTAGTCTTTCTCCTGTTGCATTGCTGTCTGGGAAGACATAGGAGCCTCTTTGGAAGGAGGAGAATTGGCAACTACATAGAGCAGCAGCTCCTCATGCCCCCTCTTTGATGAGCTTCTGCCGTTTTTTTAAAACTTGGTTTTTCAGGCGGGAATATGGGGTGGGTTAGGATTTTTTTAAAAAATTAAATAAATAAATGCTGTGTGGCTCCCTTGTGCTCTGCACAGAACTGGGTGTGTGGAATGCCCCATCGTCTGTGACGAAGCAAGTGAGGGCCCAAGCCCTCCTCGGTAGGGAGGTGAGCAGGCATGGGGACGGCTGCAGCCGTGGCCTCGGAGCCTGGGACATAGGAAGCGGCCTTGTCCCCCACCCTGGCCAGCCCACCGAGCTCCGTTTTGCCTACGCAGGCAGTTCTCCAGGTTTCCTACCTGGATCCCTCCTTTCCTTGGCTTACCTGTGCAGGTGCCCTGTCCTTTTGCCACCAGCAGCTGTAGGGTGCCTCTGCCTGGCATCCCGAGATGAGGGCCCGTCCGTCAGTATTGGTGGCGTGTTCTCTACCTGTGTGCTCTGAGGCCAGGCTGCAAGCGCGACGCCTTCCTTTTTGCGGTGCCCTTTCGCCAGAGTTCCCATCGCCAGAGCTCCCCCTTGTGAAGGCAGGACATGAGGCCAGCAAGGTCACAGAGCTCCACCCTGCCTGAGCTGGGGTCTCCTGGTTGGGGTTCATGCTGCTGCCAGTGCTGGGGTGCAGAGTTATTCAGACTCCTCTTCCCCCTTGTGGCAATGTAGGCGGGAGGCAGCTGGGTTTCTGCCCTGCGCTGGGTTCAGGGGTGATTTCCGACTTACACCCCTCTGAAGTTGGCATTACTTTATGCCAGCAGCATCAGAGGAGGTCCCGGGTCTGAGAGACTTGGCAGATGTCCTCTCCACCCCTGCCACGCCTCCATTGCCACCCTGCTTTGGTCGCTCTGCAGGCGGAGTCGTGCAAGCGCTGCAGAATCTCTGAAGTGGAGTTTTACCTGTGTATCTGTGAGGTCGTGCTGACATATTTCTGTTGGCAGAGGCGCATCTGGGATTATAGTGCCATAGCAGTGCTTCAAAGTCTGGAGTACAACATATAAACCCTCGGTTTTATTTTATTAATCTGTAATTTCATGTTGATATTATAATTCATCCATTGAGTCAATGTGAATCAATGTGATGAAGTCAATCCTCATTTAACCAAAGTCCGCACTGGCATCTGCAGCCTTGGGAAAGAAGGAAAGCACAACCCCTCCTTTCTGTTTTCATCACAGTAGTTCTCCTTATGCAATTACATTTTTAAAAATGTAATGAAACCACTGGGACACAGAACATGAATGTTTACATTGGCTCGCCGGTGCCATGGAATTGATCTTGGCTGCAATGCACAGACAGACATTTTTTGCATTCTTCAGAGATTAAGCACTAAAATGTTCAGGAGGGGAACAGCTGCCTCGTTTCTCTTTTAGTCACTGTCCTGCTTCCAAACACATGATGGATGTCCAAGGAAAGATGACTGCATCTGGATTCTCTGCGCATGAATGGGCATGCGCATGTGTGCATTACACGTACACTCCCATCAGCTGGCTGGGAATACACACACACACACACACACACACACTGTACCAAATTAAAAGGTATTGTTCCCCACCTGAAAACTGGCTGTTTTGTTTCAGCCAAATTTCAGGGGAGAGGTGAAATTCCTTGGGTGGGGGTATGGAGGTAGCAGCCATTTTGTTTCCCCCAGAAAGCCTGTTCTGAATCTGAGGTGCTTTTTTTGCTTTTGGGACATTTAAAATAGCTGCCATCATTAAAAAAAAAAAAAAAAGTAGCTGCTGCCTTTGGCACTCACGGGGCGGGGGGGGGGGGCAGTTGAAAGTCTGCAGAAAAATGCTTGTTTACAGAGTGGGTGTATCATTCTTCCAGAAGCTCATTTTATTTGTGAAGTGTCATGCTAACCCTAACCCTAATTTAAATCTGAATATGAGGGAATGATATTTTATGTTTGGTTTCCTTTCCTTTATATATAAAAAAAGAATCTCTTGCAAAAATACCAGAGATGTGTTATTCAAAAGCAGACTGAAAGGTTAAAAAGGCAAGTTACGCTGGGGTTTTTTTCCTGGGCGGGGGGGGGAGAAATGAGAGAAACAGAGATTAACAGAGCAATCCTATGAATGCCGCCTAATCAGAAGTAAGCCCTACTTTTGGTCAAGATGCTGGAGCTGGCAGAGATGGTCAAACTTACATCACTAATTAGAGAAAGGACAACATCTGCGTTTATTATTGAGTGGAAACCTCTAATTGACTTTTTGCAGAGACTGGAAAATAATGATTTGTTTGTTTGTGGATTTATGGAATAATAAGTGAATTTGGGACAACGGGAAGAAAGAGATTTCTCATTTGGATTATCGAGTAATAAAACTAATTGTTACCTGTACTTGCTGTAGAAGAAAATCTGAGGTCTATTTTGTTTTGTTAATTGTTATATGTTTGATATTATGTGTTTGTTTCATATAGAAATAAAAAAAAATTGGAAAAAAAAAGAAAAAGAAGTAAGCCCTAATTTTGATTGGATTGCAGTGAATTCAGTGTGGCTCCCTCGCCAGTATACGCACTGAAAAATGGGTGAAATGATCCAGAGAAGCAAAGGTTGGGGGCTATTTCATGAAACCATTTCTCCTTGATGCCTTCTGTGTCAATTTTGTGACTGTTGGGTTGTTTTGCTTCCCCCCCCCCCCCCAGCCCTAATACACACAGAGGGGCAAAAGTCCAGGTGCCACAGGCAGGGAAACAACTGTGCCTGCAGGCTGATGGCCGATGTGGTGAGGAGCTCCTCTGGAGCTGGTGCTGGCCGGGCTCCGGGTCCCCACTGACTGGGAAGAGCTCCTGCCTTCAGCAGTAGGACTGAGCGCTTGCCGGAACGGGCCCATAGGTGGGGGTGGGGGCAGGAGACCCTTCCACACAGGCCCACAAAGCCCAGGGCTGATGTTCAATGTTTTTGCCCCAGGCACTGTCCCTGAGATAAGGACCTGACGGGGGGGGGGGGGCAGGTCCCTGTGCACGGGGGAGGGGTTGAGGCTCAGAGAAGAGCTTGCTAAGGAAAGCAAGCCTGAGGCTTGATTTGGATTGGGGGCTTCCCAGCTCACATGCCATGCCATGCCATGCCATGCCTGCCTCTGTGGGCCTTGGAATGTCTGCTGGATGGGATGCATGCTTAAAAAGGACTGTGGGTGTAGAGGGAGGAGGAAGAGGATCAGACACAAGGAAAACAGTTGCAGGAGGAGGAGGAGATGGGAGCAGCTGAGGAGGAAGACGAGAGAAGGTAGCAGAGCAGCAGCAGCGCAATGTAGCGCAGCCGAGAAAGAAGCTCTAGTCTAGGAGAACAGCAGAGTGACGGAGAGAGAAAGAGTGAGAAGAGGCAGAGCAACCTGGACCCCTTCGGGAGTGGCCTAATGCAGGCGCAGAGACTGACAACAGGAGCCCAAGAAACCATGAGCGGGACTGGGCCTGTCCCGTTGACGGCAGCCATTACCTGTGGCTCAGAGCTAGGATTCCTGGATTTGGTTTGTATAGTTATATTTGTTCTTAGTAATATAATATATGGATAAGAGAAGAGGTCCCAGAAGACTTCAGGGATGCCATAATTATCTTTAAGAAGGGTGATAGAACAGACTGTGGAAACTATTGGAAACTATCGGGGCATTTCTCTCTTAGAGGTAAAATATTTGTTAGGATTCTCGCAAACCATCTTCTATCTATCTCAGAAGAGATCCTCCCTGAATCTCAATATGGTTTCCGCCCCTCTAGAGGGACAGTAGACATGATTTTTACTGCACGTCAGCTCCAAGAAAAATGCCGGGAGCAAAATCAACCCCTTTATATGGCATTTATAGATTTGCCTAAGGCCTTTGATACTGTAGACCGAACGGCTCTCTGGACTATCCTTATGAAAATTGGATGCCCCAGTAAATTTGTGAATATCTTGCGACTTCTCCATGACAACATGACGGCTACGGTCTTGGACAACAACGGCTCTCATGGTGCTCCATTTAAAGTGGGATCAGGTGTTAAACAGGGATGTGTTATCGCCCCAACATTATTTGCCATTTTCATCGCCATGGTTTTACATCTTGTCAAGGGGAAACTTCCCACCGGTGTGGGAATTATATATCGAACAGATGGAAAGCTTTTTAATCTCAGCAGGCTGAAAGCAAAAAGTAAGGTAATTACAACCTCCGTTGTGGAACTTCAGTAAGCTGATGATAATGTGGTCTTCGCACATTCAGAGGATAATTTCCAAGCTATCCTAAATGCTTTTGCAGAAGCATATGAAAAACTTGGTCTCTCACTTAACATCAAAAAACCCAAAGTGCTTTTATCAGCCAGTGCTTCATCAGCAAGTGCAAGTTAACCCTTTGGTGATGCCATCTATCCAGCTTGGCGGGGCAATACTGGAAAATGTCGATCATTTTCTCTATCTTGGCAGCTATCTTTCTGTTACAGCTAACATTGACACTGAAATCCAACATTGTTTGAGCTCCGCAAGTGCCGCATTTTCTCGAATGAAACATAGAGTGTTCGAGGATCAGGATATCTGTAGTGAGACCAAAACGCTGGTTCATAAAGCCATTGTATTACCAACTTTATTGTATGCCTGCGAAACATGGACTATCTATAAACATCACCTCCACCTCCTTGAAATATTTCATCAATGTTGCCTCCGGAAAATCCTGCAAATTACTTGGGAAGATAGGCGAACAAATGTCAGTGTACTGGAACAAGCAAAGACAACTAGCGTTGAAAAAATAATCCTTCAACGCCAACTTCAATGGACAGGTCATGTTGTTCGAATGTCTGGCTGCCGTCTTCCAAGGCAGTTACTTTATTCCCAACTCAAGGATAGAAAGCAGAATATCGGTGGTCAGTATAAGAGGTTTAAAGATGTTCTCAAAGCTAATCTAAAAAAATACAATATAAACATCGAGAACTGGGAAGCTCTGGCCCATGAACGATTTAACTGGAGGTTGGCCTTTCACAAAGGTTCTATGGACTTTGAAGAAGCCCGAGTGCAAGGTGAAAGGGAGAAACGTGCTAAGCAAAAAGCACATCAAACGAATCCTTTACAGGGCCATCTTCCATCTGGAAACCTGTGTCCTCACTGTGGGAATCTGCGTGGATCTAGAATTGGCCTCCAGTCCACAGTCACTTACGGACCCATCGCTAGAGTCTACACAATTTTATACAATTTCCTCTTTATATAATTTTATCCTGGAAGACAATCTTACTCGGTCACGAGTGATCGCCTACTACTACCAGCTCCGTCTTCACAGCCGTGGCCATAAGTCAAAGATAACTCCAAAGCCAGGCAGAGTTTTGCAGCAGTTCTCTTAAAACATGCAGCTCAACTAGGGAGCTCCTCTGTGGCAGATCAGTTGATGCTTGTGGTGGGTCAAAGGGTAAACAAGTTCTCGTTAGCGGCCATGCTGCATGAGCAAAGCCAAAAAATAATATCAGGCAAGCCCCAAGTCTCTGTCCCACTCAGGACTTGCAGGGAGAGGTCCTGCCACCCCTCCGGTGCCCTCACCTTCCGCATGCACCATTCTGACATACCCGAAGCCCATCAGCAAAACACAATGTCAGCCCAACAATTGTTTCTGGCATCCAGCTGTCAGGCCTGCAGCAAGTTCAAAGAACAACAAGGGGTGGGGTGGGGTGTTAAACAAACTGCCATCTGTTTCTCAAATTTCAGCTGGAACAATCCCCCCCCCACTCCTCCCACAGCCATTACATGGGGGTTTGCTGTCTGTATTTAGGATATGCCCGAAAAAGCCAGAGCTTTACCACCTCTTGCAAAGAAAGTGGGGAGCCAACAGAGAAAGAAAAGTTGGGGTTGCGAATAGCTTGCTCCTTTTTTGGGAAGGAAATGTCAAACTGTCTCAAAAAATCCGACGTCATATTCTAGCATGGAGGGAAAAATCTAGGCAACATCTTTGAAGTACTGGCTGTTTTGGCCTCTGCATTATGCTGTCTATAAGTTCTGCATACAAGTCCTGAGAGATTTAGCCACTGGCCCATGCATACCTCTGGTAGCCACTTGTCACTTCAACAGACTGAAAATAAAAGGGGGAAGATCCAACTCAGTTTGCAAAAGTTTCCTTTTCTAGTCATCTGAGCATGATTTTTACTTGCTACAGATGTTCAGGCAATCAACTGCTTACAGGTCTGCTGCAGTTACCAGCTGATTCAATGTAAGCAAAGAAGTTCTAAAACTGAAAGAAGACCCATAACCGCCTTTTCCATCCCCCACCCTTGTTTGACTAAAATTGTAGTGGATATGCGGTTCTCCTGAACTAAGTGAAGAGATAAGTAGAAGAACATGAGAAGAGTCATGCTAGATCAGACCAAAGGTCTACCTAGTCCAGCATTCTGCTCACAGAGGGGCCAACCAGAGGCCTTAATGGGAAGCCCACAAACAGGACACAGGCACAATAGCACTATCCTGGTCTGTGGTGTAACCCCACAATTCAGTTCCCTGCTGTATGTCTGCTTTAGTATATTTAGTGTGTCTAGAATGTTGAACAGAGTGGGTGTGGTTTGTGATGTATTGGAAAGGGTGGGGGGAGGAGTCTATAAGGAGTCTTTGAGTGATGTCAGAGTTAGTTAAAGTAGTCGGGTTAGTGTGTTATGGGAGAGTGTTTGGAGTGTGGGGAGAGTTGGGAGTTAGGTTAGTTGGATCATTTGTGTCTTGTCAGGAGTTTTAAGAGGAATCAGTGATTGTATGAGGAGTGAGAGTATTTGGAGTTATAGGGACTTAGGTTAGTTACAAAGTGTTTGGTGTAGGCAGGTTTATTTTCTGGAACTAAGATTTTGAGAATTAAGATAAACTTATTTTTATTTTGTTTGCTACCCAAATCTACACACACACCTTTGTACCCACAATATCATAAATTTAAAATAGATCCTAATAACCAGTATTAATCTTTTCCCTCATTAATAAGGGAAAGGTTTCATTTGACCCTCCCCTCAGGTTTTCAAGTGTTGATGCTTGGCCTGAGAAGGGTTTATTATGCGCCTGGTCCTAAAGTGTAAGGGACCATGTCGTCGCATGGTTTATTATTTTATTTATTATATTTATACCCTGCCTTTTTTCCTGCAAGGAACCCAAGGCAGCTTACATAATCTCCTCCTCCTCTCCATTTTATCCTCACGACAACCCTGTGAAGTAGGTTAGGCTGAGAGTCAGTGACTAGCCCAAAGTCACCCAGTGAGTCTCATGGCTTACCATTCTTGATATATTTCCTCTAAGGGTGCAAGGGGGAGGGACACACACAATTTCTCTATTCATTTCCATGGCAGAAATGTCTTCATTTTTTCATTCATTAAACTCGCACATTTTGTTTCAATCATTAGCATTTCATTTGTTTTGTACTTCCCTTTTGTTTTCCATTCTCTTAAATGGAAGCCTTTTGGAAGTCCAAGTAAACAATGTCTACTGGATCACCCCTATGGACATGCTTGTTGATACTTTCAAGGAACTCTAAAAGGTTAGAAAGGCAGGAATTACTTTTGCAGAAGCCATGTTAGTTCTTTTTCAGCAAGACTTGTCCTTCTATATGCATGATTATCTTCCACCAATTTACCTGGAACAGTCATTGGGTTGTATTTCCTGAATTGGGTTGTATTTCCTGGATCCCGCCACCCCACACACACCATGTCCCAGATCCCTTAAAAACCCCCAACAGCATTCCATTGGTCAATTTCCAGTGCTCTGGTATGGCAGCTGATCTTAGGGACAGGCTTCATAAGAGCATCTGTCAGTCTCAGTCATTCTATTTTTCAGGGATTGTGCCACCACGTACTCTGAAAAGGTGTCATAAACTCCTAGGAAATACTGATTCCCAGCGGGTGTTTCTGGAAGTGGGCCTTTCAGGTCAATTTGAATAAATCCTCATGGTTTATGGCAGGGGTCCCCAACCCCCAGGCCGCGGACCGGTACCGGCCGCTGTGCTAGCCTGGATACACCGTGAGCACCCCACCTGGCTCTTGAGGTGCTCGTGAGCTCCAGCGAGCACCCCCCACCACTCGTCCCTCTGCTCGCCTCCCAGAGAGCATTTTCGGAAAACCGGAAGTGATGTGACGTGAGACCCGTCGCGTCACTTCCTGGTTCTCCGGTGCTGCTCTTTTTACGTAAATACCATGGTAAAGTATCTTAAAACGGCTGCGAATAGCAAATGGCGGCTGTTTTAAGGTACTTTACCATGGTATTTGCATAAAAAGAGCAGCACCAGAGAACCACGAAGTGACACAACGGGGACCTCGTAGGTCCTTTCCCCGGGGCGTGTTTGGGTCGAGCAGCAGCAGGCAAGTCGCTGAGAGTCTGGGGGGGGGGTGTTGAACGGGGTGAGTTTGATTCGCTTCAGCCCCCTCGAGACTCTCGGATATATCCGAGGTGAGCGGTGGGCGACCCCCCCCAGTCCGTGGAAAAATGCCAAGTTAAAAAAATCTGCCTGATACCTAGTCAAGCATCTTTTCATATCCCAAGTGCCCAGTTGCATCATTGTCATGAAGGCATTCAAGTGCTTGTTCTCTGCAAGGATACTGGCATAACAACCCTGCAACCCTCATAAACTAGTGAGTTTGTAACAGTATCAACGGATAATTTCTCCTCATTCTACCCAAGTCTCCCCAGTCTAGGTCTCAGGGTATTTCACAGTTCATGGCAAACGTCTTAGCCAGCCACTGCAAAACACTGTGACCCACGTTCACTGTGGATTCTGTAGCCAGCAAGTAGAGCTGATGTTTGGAGAGCCTCCACAACTGCCAAATACACCAATTCCATTGCTGAATTCCATTGGCTTCTCTTTCATTTAAGTTCTGGCCACGGAAAACTACCAGTCTGAGTTTTCCATGCTCATCTATTTGTTCTAGTGCAAATCCCAAGGCGACCTTTGAGGCATCAGAGGTTACAATAAATAGGCAGGAAGGATCTGGGAAATTAAGGCTTGCATAATTAAGCAAACCCTCCTTCAGTGGCTCAAATGCTCTTTGGCACTCCGCTTCCCACACAAAGTTGTTCTTTGTTAGCTGATATGCTGCTGCCCTCTCTGAGAAATCTTTTGCAAATCTCCCACAGAACCCAGAGAGACAAAGGAATCCTTGACCTCTTCCAGGGTTGTGGGCACCTTCCAGGTTTTAATCACATCTAGTTCTGGGGGCTCCAGCCCTTTCCCACTGACAGTATGTCCCAAGAATGTGATGCAACTTCTTGCAAACTAACCTCTGTTCCCTGCAAGTTTATATCCAGATTCGGGAACCCTTTTCAAGACCCAACAAATATGCCTCCCATGTTCTATGAAAACAAATGTCATCTAAATAGGTAAGGATAGATCACCAAAGCCATTTTTTCCTTGTCATCTGATACCGCTGCTGCAAAGCACCTTCCAACGCATGACTTCGCTTCTCCTTCACAGTGGACTGATATGCCAAAGGAATTCAACAGAGAGGTTGTTTGTTTCACTGTCACACTCCCTGGTTTCAGAACAATCTTATGGTGCACTTTATCATATACCCCAACCTCTTCCTAATTGTGTGAAAACACACCTGTATACTTCAGGAGCATGTGCTCGAATTGCTTTTTAACCGACCCTTCGACTGCTGTTTCTGTCAAAGCAATGTCCAGTTCTTGGGCAGAGCAATCCCATGGCCCCTAGACAGTGTCTAGAGGGCCACAGGATTTTTCGGAGCCCCAGCTCTGACGTCAGAAAACAGCTCCGACCTCGGACTCGGAGCTCAGAGTCACGGTGCCCCCCCCACCCTCACAGCTGGTGCGGAAAGAACAACTGTGTCGGCTACCACTCCGAGGTCGTAAGAGCACCGTGGAGAAGGGATCTAGGGGGCAGGGAGGGGACCAGTGCCAGCAAGATATGACCATCCTGGCGGTGCCTCCCCCTCCTTCTCTTCCCCTCTGATGCACTGCAGTGAGACAGTTGAAATCGGCCGTGTAGCTGCTTTGTGGAGTGAACCCAGAACACTCCTGGATGAATGGTGCTGGATTCATACACTCCAGCACATCTCCTATTTATTTATTTATTTATTTGTTTGTAATACTTATATACCACTTAATGAAATTAAATCCCCAAGTGGTTCCTGTGCAGCAACTATTTACTTTCAGGGGTATCAGGGTACAATGTCTCAGCCTCACCACTTTATTCTCAGCCATATGGATGGCAGCTCCTCGACTTCACTCTTTTGGCATGTCAGAGGGGGGCTGCCCCGAGGTTGTGAATTTCCAAGATCCAGAGTTGGAAGAGGTATCTGGATATTGTTCAAGGACAAGTGTGTCTCATTGACACTCTAGAGACATCCTGGTGGTTTCCTTGAATGAAACCCACCCCAAGCGCAACGGTGCTATCAATCATTGTTGTTACTATGGAAGTCTGCTTGGCATTCAGGCATTCAGAGACCTGACATTCACTGGGAGTCCTGCTGCTCCTCTTGCTGGCAGTGGCTGGTGATGGACGGCCATCAGTTCAGCCCCAGCTGCCTTCAGTGCCTTTTCCTCCAGAGACAGAGCCTCACTACGGATGAGGATGATGCTTATTGCAGGACCTGTGTCCAACAACATGGAGGTTTCTGAGAACAGCTGGTACCCAGACATCTCCTCCCCTGGGCCGTGGTGACCACAGGAAGTAAAACTGCAAAATCGTGGAGGATTTAAAGCAGGGGTGCGGAATCATTTACGGGGGGGGGGCTGAATCCCCACCATTGGGCCAGCTGACGTCGGTTGGCTGTGCCAAGCCCACTGACACCATCACCCCCTCCTGCCCATCTTGCCTTTCTCCATGCCTCACTTAGCATGGGCTGAGTGGCCCCAGCTGTGTGTGGCATATGCTGTCGCACTGGGGGCAGCACGCACTGCACAAAGGTTCCTCCCAGTGCGCGGAGACTGGAGAGAGCAGTGGAGCCTTCTCCGGGGGATTTCGCCAGGGGGAAGGCCTCGGAGGCCAAGAACCCAAGCAGGGCTGGTGCTACCATTAGGCGAACTAGGCAGCTGCCTAGGGCGCTGGGCTAAATGGGGCGCCAGAAACGCCTTGAAAAAAAAAGTCTCTCCCTCCACCCTCCCGCCCGCCCACCCATATCCCGCTCAGGAGGGGCCAGTGGGCAGGAGAGCGCCTCAAAGCTCGGCCCGACTGCGAGCAAGAGCAGCCAGCGAAGCCCTCCCACCTCTTCTGCCCTCCGTCCCTCCCTCCTTCCTCTGCATCCCCAGCAGCAACAAGCAGCAACTTCCCTGCCCGGTCTCCGTCTCCTCCCCCTCCTCCCCCTCCTCGCGCGGCTCAGCCCTGCTCTCTCTCCCTCAGCAGCTACAGCCTGTATGAGAATTTAAAATGATAAATTCATTTTCCATTGTGGACAGAGTGAGGAAAAAGTATTAATTTTTAAATTCTCATACAGGCTCTGTTGCCAAATGTGAAAATGAGGGAGAAGTTCTACAGATCCCCTTATCACAGATAATCCTTGCATAATGTGCATTTGCCTGGACCCACCCACCCCACCCTCAACATCCCGGTGCCCATCCTTACCTGTCAAGAAGGAGGACGCCAGAGCCATGGGGGGGGGGGGTCCAAGGTGGTGCAGCAAGAGCCAGGCGGCAAAAGTTAGCCAGGGGAAGCGAGGCAGCTGAGCCACCGCTCAGCCAAATCTACTGAAAAGTTGATACTATTCATTTCCATGGGGCTTACTTCCACGTAAATATGCTGAGGTTTGCCAATTGACTTTTATTTCATAATGGGCATAGGGCTGGAGGAAGGGCTCAAGTGGGGTGTGTGTGTGCTAAATATCTGATCTGGCCTAGGGCACCAAACTGCCTTGTACCGGCCCTGAACCCAAGGAGGCTCTGTGGCCCAGATGTGGAACCTCGGCAGGCCTGATTGCAAAGAACACTATGTCACACCCTCCTTCAAGTCTGGCCGTTTCCACAACCCAATTCGCTTCAGGTCCTGCCCCATGGGCCAATACAGTATTAAATCAGATTTCATCACACTTAGATGAGACATTTTGAATTGAGCTAGACTCTGCAGTATTTTTTTTTTAAGGAACTAGTTTTTTTTTTTTTTAAGGAACTGCAAGAAACTAGATGTGTCAATTAAGATTCCCTCTAAATTGACAAAGGATGTAAACATTTTATTCCCACAGAAGGATACAGTGGCTTCCAAACCTTTCCAGGTTGTTCTCTGCTTTGGAACGACACACTGCCAGATGGATATCCTTGATGGTTCATTCATCTGAATTTGGCTCTCCCGGGAAGATTGTCTTTTCCCAAACATCCCAGGGGGCGGCTGTTGTTTTATCCAAAAGGAAAGTCGCTCCCTCGGGTCACATGGTGTGCAGCAGCCCTTTGAGCTCTCCTGGAGCTCTCCCTTTACTTGCCATTAAGGTGACACAGGAACCAAGAAAGTCTCTAGTGTTTCATAGAATCATAGAAAAGTAGAGTTGGAAGGGGCCTACAAGGCCATCGAGTCCAACCCCCTGCTCAATGCAGGAATCCAGGTCAAAGCATCTCTGACAGATGTCTGTCCAGCCGCACCTTGAATGCCTCCAGACTGGGAGAGCCCACCACCTCCCTAGGTAGTTGATTCCACTGTCTTATTGCTCTGACAGTCAGGAAATTTTTCCTGATGTTTAGGTGGAATCTAGGTTCCTGTAACTTGAGCCCATTATTCCGTGTCCTGCAAACTGGGATGAACGAGAAGAGATCTTTGCCCTCCTCTGTGTGACATCCCTTCAAATACTGGAAGAGTGCGATCATATCTCCCCTCAGTCTCCTCTTCTGAAGGCTAAACATGCCCAGTTCTTTCAGTCTCTCCTCATAGGGCCTTGTTTCCAGTCCCTTTATCATCCTTGTTGCCCTCCTCTGAACCCTCTCCAGTTTGTCTATGTCCTTGTTAAAATGAGGTGCCCAGAACTGGACACAGTACTCAAGATGAGGCCTAACCAGTGCCGAGTAAAGGGGAATTATCACTTCCCGCGATTTGGAAGCTATACTTCTATTAATACAGCCCAAAATAGCATTTGCCTTCTTTGCAGCCACGTCGCATTGCTGGCTCATATTCAGTTTGTGATCTACCACAATTCCAAGATCCTTCTCACTTGTAGTATTGTTGAGCCAAGTGTCCCCCATTCTGTAACTCTGCATTTGGTTTCCTCTCCCTAGGTGCAGCACTTGGCATTTATCCCTGTTAAATTTCATTCTGTTGTTTTCGGCCCAGCGCTCCAGCCTATCGAGGTCACTTTGAATTTTGTTTCTGTCTTCCAGAGTATTAGCTGTTCCACCCAACTTTGTGTCATCTGCAAATTTGATAAGCATTCCCTGTACCTCCTCATCCAAGTCATTAATAAAAATGTTGAAGAGCACCGGGCCCAGGACCGAGCCCTGTGGTACCCCGCTCGTTACCTCTCCCCAGTTTGAGAAGGAACCATTGATAAGCACTCTTTGAGTCCGATTCTGTAGCCAATTGTGGATCCACCTGATAGTTGATCCATCTAGCCCACTCTTAGCTAGCTTACTAATCAGGATATCATGAGGCACTTTGTCGAAAGCTTTGCTGAAGTCCAGGTATATAATGTCCACAGCATTCCCACAGTCCACAAGGGAGGTTACCCGATCAAAAAATGAGATCAGATTAGTCTGACAGGATTTGTTCTTGACAAATCCATGCTGGCTTCTAGTAATCACTGCATTGTTTTCAAGGTGCTTGCAGACTGACTTCTTTATAATCTGCTCAAAAATCTTCCCGGGGATTGATGTCAGACTGACTGGCCTATAGTTCCCAGGTTCCTCCTTCTTGCCCTTTTTGAAGATGGGAACAACATTTGCCCTCCTCCAGTCGTCTGGCACTTCACCTGTCCTCCATGATTTCTCAAAGATAATAGACAGTGGTTCTGAGAGTTCTTCTGCCAGTTCCTTTATTACTCTAGGATGCAGCTCATCAGGCCCTGGAGATTTAAACTCGTTCAGAGTAATCAGGTGCTCCTTGACCATTTGCCTATCAATCTCAAGCTGCAATTCTGCCCCTTCAGTCTGCATTTCAGGTTTGCCAGGGGGGTCATAGACCCTCTTTTGGGAGAAGACCGAGCCAAAGTAGGAATTGAACACTTCTGCCTTTTCTTTGTCTTCTGTTATCAATTTGCCATCCTCATTGCGTAGTTGAACCACCAGTTCTTTCTTCTGTCTTTTACTGTGCATGTATCTGAAGAAAGCTTTTTTGTTGCTTTTAGCATTCCTCGCTAACCGTAGCTCATTCTCAGCTTTAGCCTTCCTGACACTATTCCTGCAGTTCTGTGCTACCTGCCTGTACTCTTCCCCTGTAGCCTGTCCTTCCTTCCACTTCCTATACGTGTCCTTTTTTGTTTTCAGGTCATCTTTGAGTTTATTGTGAAGCCACATTGGCTTCTTCTGTTGCCCTCTGCCTTTTTTCCTTGTGGGAATTGTTTGCAATTGTGCCTTTAAAATTTCCTTTTTTAAAAACTCCCACCCCTCCTGGGCTCCCTTTCTCGTGAGAGTCATTTGCCATGGGATCTTACTAATCATTGTTCTGAGTTTGTTAAAATTGGCTTTCCTAAAATCCAGGGTACGTGTTTGGCTACACTCAGCTTTTGCTTCTGTTAGAATCAAGAACTCAAGTATAACATGGTCACTTTCCCCCAGAGTTCCCGAAACTGCCACTTTATCCACTAACTCGTCTCTGTTGGTTAGAATCAGGTCAAGGATAGCCGATCCTCTAGTTCCTTCCTCCACTTTCTGTAGGAGGAAGTTATCAGCAGCACAGCTCAGGAATTTCTTGGAGGGGCCATGTTTGGCTGAATAAGTCTCCCAACAGATATCAGGGAAATTGAAGTCTCCCATTACTACCACATCGTGCCTCCTTGAAACACTGGCAATTTGTTTTTCAAAAGTTCCATCCTCGTCTTCTCCTTGATTGGGTGGTCGGTAGTAGACTCCAACCGCCATGTTCGCTTTATTCTTTGCCCCCTTTATTTTAACCCAGATGCTCTCAATGGGGCTGCCAAGCTCCTCTTCCTGTATCTCTGTGCAGAGATACGTATTTTTAACATACAGTGCAACTCCACCTCCCTTTCTGTTGCTTCTGTTCCTTTTGAACAAGTTATACCCTTCAATTGCTGTATTCCAGTCATGGGAGTCATCCCACCAGGTTTCAGTTATCCCTATCAAGTCGTACTTGCCCTCATGTATCAAGAGTTCAAGTTCGTCTTGTTTGTTGCCCATACTCTGGGCATTAGTATAGAGACATTGAAGACTATGTGCTTTACAGTCCGACTTTCCCCCTACATTTTGTGGTAGACTATCAATGGGCACCGCTGGAGCTGTTCTCTCCATTGTGGCAAAGAGGCCTTCTTCCATTGGTACCCCCGAGTTTATGTCTCCCTCCCCTGTTGGATTCAGTTTAAAGCCCTCCTGATTAAGTTCCTCATGCTGTGTCCAAACACATTCTTCCCAGTCCTTGTGAGGTGCAACCCATCCTTTGCCAGCAGTCCATCTTCCATATGCATGAATCATTTCTACAAGCTAATTTCCCCGCTGACACTGAAGCCAACATTTAAAATTAATAAAACAGCATCCCACAGCCTGCTATGTCAAATTTCAAATACCAACAGAGGCTTTCCTTGAAGTGCAAACTCTAAGAGGGGATGATATTGGTCGGGACTCTGTGGCAGGGAGAGGAGTAAAACTTGCCCTCCCTGTTCCTCCCGGGTCCAAGGCTCCTCAGTCAGCAGGGTCATCCCTGGCTGCTGCTTACATTTAATTCACACAGTTGATGATTCATCTAGGTTGTAAAAGAGAAAATAGTTCCTGGGGAAGACTACTGATACCAAAGAAAACAGCTTCCCCCAGGAACCCGTCTCCCAGTCTTGCAGCCCTCTGCATTCTGGCTGTGGCTAGAGGAGCAAATACAAAAAGCATGAAGACTGCAAAGAGAAATGGGGGAACAATACTAGACGGCTGTGCATAATTTTGTTTGAGGGTTTTTTTTTTTCTTTCAGAAACATGCACATGAAAACACTGTGCGGTTTCGCAGACAAATCTGAAACAGCACTATTCAGTCCCCTCCAGCACAGCTACTGTTGATCTAGCAGGCTGTAAAGATTACTGGAGGGGCTTGAGGCCAACGCCAGCATCCACGGAATAACAGATCCAGGAAGTAATTGCATCCACAAGGAAAATATTTTTATGTATAATTCCGTGACCCATTTTATAAACATTGTGGTTCCACCTTGGGGTTGTTTCTTCTTGGGCTTCTCCATCCAAATATCGGAGGCATGCGAGCTACGTGGAGGTTTGCAAAATTAACCAAGGATCCTGTGGCACCTTAAAGACTAGCAAATGTATTATGGCACAAGGTTTCATAGATGCACGTCCACTTCCATCAGATGCATCAAGGGATATCCATTCATTTTTTAATTATTTATATTTCTTTGTCACCTCATAAAATAAATTCTCCAGGTGATGACTATAGTTCACAAAGATGTATGGAATTGGGAAAATGGTATTTATGGAGAAGCATAAAAGAGAGCCAGAATCAGCCCCAAGCAGCCACGGCAAAGCATGGCTTGCACAGTGGGGGCCACTATTGGCAGGCAGGGCTTACAGGAAAACCATTCGCAGGCTGGGTCAAAGCTATATGGATATAATAATACAGTCACCGCAGCTGTTGTAATGGGTAGAGAGATAATGTATATGGGAAGTACTCAGAACACTCTAAAGCTCATTATACCCTCATGCTGGCTCTGAGTATGGAAAGCTAAGCAGGGTCAGGCCTGGCTATTACTTGGATGAGAGACCCCTCCTCTACTTTCCTGCACTGAGCAGCGGGTTGGACTCGATGGCGTTGCGGGCCCCTTCCAACTCTATGATCCTATGAATCTATGTGGCACTGAGTCAGGGACAGCAAGGTCTCCTCCTGTATCCTGTAGGCATGGCAAGTTGCCATGAAAAAGCTGGTTCCCTTCGCCAGCACAGGGAAGTAGTCTGGCCACCAGGAGAGGCGACAGACCAAACTGCCAGCTATTCTGTGCCTGCTGCACAGGAGAATTGCCTTGCTAAACCAGGCCAAGGGTCCGTCTCGGCCAATGGTGTCCAACAGGATGCCACGCGAGGGAAAGCACCAGGCCCTGCTGGCACTCTCTTCCAAGGGACACCCGCCTAGCTCCTTCCACAGGCGGGTGAGGCTACTTCCATTTTGACAGGCCTGTGTCACGTAATTTAATTTGCTTTTGTTACTGCTCATTTTTAATTAAAGGCGACTCGCAAAAATAAATAAAACCCACCATTATAAAACTCAATATTCTATTGCTTATAACAATACCAGTTGACCTAATAACATGAAATGTGAAATCTATGATCTATCTGATAAGGTTTACACATGTCCAAATTTTAAAACTGATCTAATAAAACTTGTCAGAGATATAGCAAGTTAAAAAGCGCTAAAATTGACACATTTGCCCTTTTTAACTCCAATTTGCTACACATCACACACACCCACCTCTCAAACTGTGGTGAGAACTACTGATGTATGTTATGCAGACTTGTCAGGAAGATTGCCTTTCATTGAGTTTCGATTCAGGGAACCTATATTGAATGGTCCAATTGGATAGACAAAGAGAAATGCTAACAGTCAAGACCTGTGGCTCACGCTGGCTCAGCTTGTCTGAGCGTGGAAAGCTAAGTAGGGTCAGGCCTGGTTATTACTTGGATGGGAGACCCCTCCTCTAGTTTCCTGCATTGAGCAGGGGGTTGGACTTGATAGCCTTGTAGGCTCCTTCCAACTCTATGATCTATGAAATCTATGAAAGACTGAAACTTCTGTTTTATGGCACAAAACAGTACCAAAGTGGCACATAACTTTGGCACAGCATCTGACAGGATACCAGACAGACGTCAGAGTTGTGTGTTTCTGAGGTATTATCTAGGAACCCCAACTGGATATGCCAGTACAGACTAAAAGGTGGAAGTCCAAAATGTGGACTTTGTGGCACAAAACAGCAGAAAATGAACGCAAAACCTTGCCATGGGCTTTGCAAGGATACTAGACTTTGGGTTGATGGTTTTTTTTCAGGTTGCGATATGGATATATCACTGGATATACTGGATATGACATTAACATACTAAAGGTGGCAGCACAAGAAGGAAACAGGGAGGGGCAGCTCCACAGGTCGTCACCAGTTGTAAAGTCACAGTAAGGGGCAGAACTATACTTAATCCCAAAAAGAGGGGAAACGAAAACAGTGCCTCTGAGCATAAGCAGAGCATTTTCTGCATCGACCTAGCCTCAGCCATCTATCATCTAATCCTACGTCACGCCTGTATAGGCCGCCTCGGTCTTTTACGGTCTGAGCAGGTCGTCTTGCCGACCAATGCCATGGCCTAGCCGTGGCATTTTTCTTAGCTGTGGTTGACCATCTGGTAGAAATGCGCTCCCATCAACATCAGGCGGGCTCCAAGTGCGAAGTGTTTCCACTGATGACGGAAGAGACATTGCTTGCCGAGGCATTTTTATTTTATTGCTTTGCCACTAGTTTCCAGGGATGTTGAAGAGGTCATTGGTTTCGAGTCACGAGTCTTTGGACCCAAGTCTTGAGTCCGAGGTCCAAATGGTGACTCACGAGTCACTCCCAAAGCTGACTCCACGAGTCCCCATTAAATCAATGGGGTTTTTTCCCTACAAAATAAGGCTATTTCAGATGTGTGGCTTAAATAAATTCTAGGCACAAGTGTGCCTCTTTATTTCAAAACTCTGCAACTGATTTTGGCAAGAACAGACCAGGCAGACAACCCCAAAATAACCAGACAGGCAGAGGAGGCAGGGAACCCCAAAAACAGGCAGGCAGAGGCCTTTGTCTTGGTAATTCAAACTGTGGGAACTGGTGAAGAGACCAGGCAGGCAGAGGAGGCTGGGAACCCCAAACAGGCAGGCAAAGGCAGCCAAACCCAAAATGTCTGGAAGGTTGAATTTTAGGAAAATGATTTTAAAAAATGAACTTGCTGTACTTCCTAAAACCTATCCATGTTGCATTTGAGGAACATGATTTTGGAACACGAGTCCTTGGTCTTGAGTCCCATTAAAAATATTGGGACTCAAGTCTGACTCGAGTCAGAGGGGGGACTCAGTCAGACTCGAGTCGAGTCAGAGTCCCCATCCCTGCTAGTTTCTTGCAAGAATGGTTGGTTGTTTTTTATAGGCGGCATGGCCCACCTGTGGGGCTGCCTGGACAGGGAGGAACAGGCCCCAGGTAGGATGTCGGGTCTCCATTTGGCCCATGTAGGAAGGCCGTCACGGCATCCAGGACCCGAGAGGACCGGAGGGTGGGCTTTCCTTGGGCCTGGGTCGCCATGGAGGAAACAGACTTGCTCCGGGATGCCCAGCAGGGGGCAAGCATGTCTGCAGCAGCCAGTTGGGCCACGTCCCACCTCCCAGGAAGGCACAGGGGGGGAAAGGGAAGGCCAAGCGGTCCCCTGCAGCACAAGGCCCCTGCCAGTTCCACCTCGGAGGGGGAGGATGGAGCGGCTGCAATGGGATTTTGGTGCGCTTGAAAAGGCTAAAGGTCCTAAGCATGTCAGCAGCCCAATCACAATGAGCCAGCCATGTCTATGCCCCAGTTAAGGTGGTAACAGAAACTAGGGAAGTGGTGGTGAAAGCTCCTGCATTGTCTGCCACCCTGTCCCATTTGGAGCACTGGAAAGGGCGGCAAACGCTGACTAGCGTAGTGTCAACTGACAGTTCCCCAGGACTGCAGGCTCTGGCCTCATCCATCGGCCAGAGGGCCCCTGGGAAGCTGCAACCCCACCTCCCAGGAAGAACATCATGGCAAGGGGGAGACCAGCATGCCCCCCCCCCCACATCAGCCAGAGAAGGATCAGCTGCAGGGAACCTGCTTTGCCCTCCCCTGCCATAAACCCCCCCCACCCCTAAAGAACTTTTGAAAACTAGGAACGTGTGCGAG
>JAHFWL010001185.1:0-22846 GCA_021292165.1 Shinisaurus crocodilurus
ACAGTCTGGAACTTCAGCTGGTCCAAATGTGGCAGCAAGATTGCTCACGGGACTGGCCGATGTGATCATATTATGCCAGTACTTTTGCCTCTGCACTGGTTGCCAGTCCATTTCTGGGCCTGATTCAAAGTGCTGGTTTTAAGTTTCAAAGCCCTAAATGGCTTGGTGCTAGATTATCTGAAGGATCATCTCCTCCCATATTACCTGCCCAGACCCTAAGATCATCCTCAGTGGTCCTTTTCTGGGAGCTCCAGACAAAGGAAGTGAGGCTGCTAAGAAAAAGGCCACAGCCTTTTCTGCTGTGGCACCCTGGTTGTGGAATGAATTCCCCGGAGAGACTCACCTGGCACCTACGTTGTGATCTTCCAGGCACCAGGTGAAGACCTTACTTTTCCCTGGCATTTTAGTCTTTCAGTTCCTGTTGTTTTAAATCTGTTACTGTGTTTTAAATCAGACTGTCAGCTTTGTTTGTTTTTTCTTCCAGAATGGAACAAGTGGAGCCGCGCAAATCAGCAACACCTGAGCTCACCAGATTTCACTGAATTCCATCTCGAAGCTTGACCCGACTGGAGTCAATTTGGTTGAGAACCCATGTCAAATTGTGAGCTTTGTTTTTTTTTCTTTCTTATTCGCATGAAATCAAAATCCATGCATATTTCCGTGCATGTTTTTCCAAATGTACATCAGTTCTGCACATCTTTGAAATGTATGCATTCTTCTCCCATGGATCAAAGCGTATTTGTATGCATGTTTCAAAAGTACACATTTTTTTTCATCTGCACTTTTCAAATGCATGCATTATAAAATGTATTTTTGCGGGGTCCGCGAATTACACTGTAAGACCGGAAATATATGGACTTTGACCGTCGATTGCGCCTGAGTCCATGTTTGGTCCGGAAGCTGTGAACGGGGTAAGTCCTGATTAAAAAATTAACAGAACGCATTTCTCATGCATCCCTCGTGCCAAGCAGGGGCTCTACCACTAACTTCAGAAATGGGTGCCGGGTGGAAAAACCTAATCTGCTGCTCCAGTTTCTAAGGGAATCGAGAAGCCAAAATGAGGCCACTGGAGGTTTCACGCGAGCGTGTGTGTGCCAACGATGCCTTTTCTCCTCCCACCATTCCTGTCTGGCCACCCTCATTTGTACTTGGAAGTTATTTCAGTTTGGAGGGGGGGGAATCTGGATCAAGGAACCTAAACGCTGGCAGTAATTGAACTTACAACAGCTAAAAACAAGTTTAATGGCTGTGCATTATGCTTTAATGGAGATGTACAGCTCTTTTTATTTGGGATGGTCAGAGAACAGCAGCAGTTTAATTGACTCTGAGGCAGGAGCGGTGCAGAGCTGGCAAAGGCAGGAGGCCAGTGATACTGGGCCTTCTTATGTCCACCTAGCATGGGGTGCCAGTTTGCTTTTATGCTGGGGGGGGGGAAGCTATGCATGCAGCCGACAGGAGAAAGAGGTGGTTATAGAATCATAGAATAGTAGAGTTGGAAGGGGCCTACAGGGCCGTCAAGTCCAACCCCCTGCTCAGTGCAGGAATCCAGGTCAAAGCATCCCTGACAGATGACTGTCCAGCTGCACCTTGAATGCCTCCAGATTGGGAGCCCACCGCCTCCCTAGGTAGTTGGTTCCATTGTCTTATTGCTCTGACAGCCAAGAATTTTTCCTGATGTTTAGGTGGAATCTGGGTTCCTTAACTTGAGCCCATTATTCCGTGTCCTGCAAACTGGGATGATCGAGAAGAGATTCTGGCCCTCCTCTGGTGACAACCCTTCAAGTACTAGAAGAGTGCCATCAGATCTCCCCTCAGTCTCCTCTTCTGAAGGCTAAACATGCCCAGTTCTTTCAGTCTCTCCTCATAGGGCCTTGTTTCCAGTCCCTTTATCATCCTTGTTGCCCTCCTCTGAACCCTCTCCAGTTTGTCTATGTCCTTCTTAAAGTGAGGTGCCCAGAACTGGACGCAGTACTCAAGATGAGGCCTAACCAGGGCTGAGTAGAGGGGAACTAGTACTTCCCACAATTTGGATGCTATACTTCTATTAATGCAGCCCAAAATAGCATTTGCCTTCTTTGCAGCCACATCGCATTGCTGGCTCATATTCAGCTTGTGATCTACCACAATTCCAAGATCCTTCTTACTTGTAGTATTGTTATGCCAAGTGTCCCCCATTCTGTAACTCTGCATTTGGTTTCCTCTCCCTAGGTGCAGCACTTGGCAATTATCCCTATTAAATTTCATTCTGTTGGTTTTTGGCCCAACACTCCAGCCTATCGAGATCACTTTGAATTTTGTTTCTGTCTTCCAGAGTATTAGCGTTTCCACTCAATTTAGTGTCATCTGCAGACTTGATAAGCATTCCCTGCACCTCCTCATCCAAGTCATTAATACAAATGTTGAAGAGCACCGGGCCCAGGACCGAGCCCTGTGGTACCCCCCTCGTTACCTCTCCCAGTTTGGAAGGACCATTGATAAGCACTCTCTGAGTCCAATTCTGTAGCCGTGGATCCACCTGATAGTGTTCCACCTAGCCCACTTTTAACTAGCTTGCTTATTTATTATTTATTTATTTATTTTATTATGAATCACCATCTGGCCAGTGAGATATCAGGGTATCATGAGGCACTTTGTCAAAGCTTTGCTGAAGTCCAGATATATATGTCCACAGCATTCCCACAGTCCACAAGGGAGGTTACCCATCAAAAATGAGATCAGATTGGTCTGGCAGGATTTGTTCTTGACAAATCTATGTTGGCTACTAGTAATCACTGCATTGTTTTTAAGTGCTTGCAGACTGAGAGTACGGTTGAACTCATGCATGATTTGTGAGTCGTGTGAGGGACTGCCTGTGAATGGCAAAGTAAGCACAATGTGTTTTGATAAGAGCCCCCAACATTTGACATATGAGAGAGGAGAGAGAGAGGAGAGAGAGAGATCTGCATGGCACTTTTCATAATGCAATAGGGCAGGCCTGCCCCAAGGGATTACAATCTAGAATCGAGAGGGTAATGTACAGTACATGCCACTTTGATGGCTTTTTAGGCAGAAAAGGCTGTATAGAATCTTAATAATGTTAATAATGAATAAGTAGAATTCATCAGGGGAGAACAACAGATGAGAAGGGAGGGAAGACAAGGGAAGAAGGTGTATTTTATCCATTACTGGAAATGCCCCTAATAAGAACATCAGAAGAGCCCTGCTGGATCAGACCAAGGGTCCATCTCATCCAGCATTCTGTCCACACAGTGGGCAACCAGTTGCCCCAACAGGAACCCACCAGCAGAACATGAGCACAGCAGCACCCTCCTACCCATGTTCCCCAGCAACTGGAGTATATAGGCACACTGCCTCTGATACTGGAGGGAAGCACAGAGCCACCAGGACTAGCAGCCCTTGATTCTTCCTTATGTCTGTTCTCACACAATCATCACTGCCTGAACTTGTGTTCTTCCATTATTTAATCATGGAAGAACACAAGTTCAGATCAATCAGTCATCAGTCAATCAATCAATCTTATTACGGTCCAAGACCAGCAGAAACAGTAAGTCTAGGGGCATAAAACAGTTCTCCCATTAGTAATACTAACCCTGCAATCCTAAACATGTCCACTCTGAAGTAAGTCCAAGTATGCCTATCTACCCCAGTGGCTGGGGAACATGGGTGGGAGGGTGCTATTGCACTTGTGTCCTGCTTGTGGGTTTCCTGCTGGGGTAGCTGGTTGGCCCCTGTGTGAACAGAATGCTGGACTGGATGGACCCGTGGTCTGATCCAGCAGGGCTCTCCTTATGTTTCTTATGGGTTCAAAGAGGCTTGCTCCCAGGTAAGTGGGTATAGGATCATGGCCTACGAGCACAATCATATGCTTTGTGCCCTCACAGGATGCGACCATCCAAACTTGAACCGAAAATCTTCATGAGCGAGGATGGCCAGTTCCAGACTCAAGCGTGTCGTACATTCACCAGCTGACCCCAAAGCTGTCCACGCGATAGCAAGTAACTTCTATTGAAAGGGCTGAATCCAGATTTACACTGGATCAACTGCACTGGCAGAAGTGGACCTTCCTCCTGTCCTTCCCACAACAGCCCTCCCGCCTCAGTACCCTGAAGATGGCACTCAGAAAGTCAGAAGAGCTGCTGAACAGCATGCGCTGTGGTGTGTGGGGCGAGGTAGCGGCATTCCCAAAGATAAGGTGTGGGGTGCGGGGGACACCTTGTTCCTCCCGCCAAAGGAGCTTAGGCAGAAATCCAACACACAGCGGTGAGAGTGTTGGACTGGGACTCGGGAGATCCGGGATCTAGTCCCTGCTCGCCATGAAACCCATTGGCTGACTTTGGGCCAGTCACGGACTCTCAGCCTAACCTACCTCACAGGGTTGTTGTGAGGATAAAATGGCGAGGAGGAGGAGGGATTATGTAAGCTGTCCTTGCAGGAAAAAAGGTGGGGTATAAATAATTAATAATAATAGGTGATAAACCTAACTGAATATAGAGGGGCTTACTTCCAATCATGAAATTGTGCTCCTCTTCCTCCACCTCCTCCTTCCTCTTCTGCTGCTACTTTTAGTATCAAGCTGAACTGCAACTAAATGTGTTTTGATTTCTCCCCTTTTCTTTCTCAGCAATATCAACAGAACAGAATGTTTCTTTTGTATCCACCGTGCAGAGTGTTCGGGAGCAAAGGGACTTCCGAGGATGTGCGGGGGCGTTGCGGCTGGCTGCCTTTTGAAGCGCTCCGTGATGGGTGGATGCTGCGTGCTTTCTCCCCCTCGGGATCAGACTTCCTTTTGGGGGGTGGGGAGTACATCCAGTTTACAAGCCAGCAGCATGTTCTCGACTGCAAAACAACACCATGCATGACTATTTTACCCCTCAAAACACACAAACAAACCCCAAACACAGGACAAAATCCAAAATAGCTGCGGTGTTTTTCTTGACTTAAATTACGCAAGACTGTGTCCCAGGGACAGCCCATGACATTTTGGTGCCTGAGGTGAGATATCCAAATGGTTCTGCTCTTTGCTAGTAAGAAATGTAATAAATAAATAAATAAATAGTGTCATTTGCCCTCCCCAGTGCTGGCTCTGGTTTTGGAGGGCCTTTGGGGGGAGGCATCTTCCATGGGCCCCCTTTCCTCCGTGAGCACCATGATCCCACCATAATCACCAGCTGTTTCTTGCTCCTCCTCCTCCTCCCTCCTCCTCCCTCCTCCTCATGGCTCCCACTTGCTTGTTTGGGAGGCAGAGAGACCAGGTGAGAAAGTTGGCAGCAGCATCTGCTCCTCCTCAGCACCACCGCTGTCTGGGCACTGAGCGAGAGGCAGGTGAACAAGCAGGCTGTAAGGGGAAGAGGAGGAGAAACTCCTGGGGACTCTTGCCAGTGGCCCCTGCTGGGGTGTGGGCCCTCGGCCGGTGCCCGACCATGCGACCCTTGGTGCCAGCCCTGCAATCTATATATTCATTTCGTGTAGTCATTCCCAGGCACTATTTCTATCTACTCCATTTCCATTGAAATTATAAGTATTATTTATAGCTGGTGAGCAAGCCAGCCGTGGCATCTCCTGCTCCTCCTCTCTCACCACCTCCGTTTCTGGTCCCGCGCGAGAGGCAGGTGAACAAGCAGGTTGCAATGATGAAGAGGAGGAACAGGTCCAGGGGACTCTTGCCAGTGGGCCCCTGCTGGGGTGTGGGCCCTCGGCAGGTACCCAGAGCCATGCCGACCCTTGGTGCCAGCCCCAATGTCCCCTCCCCCAATATTATGTTAAAAATGAACATGCATTTGGCAGCCTGGATTTTTCCCAGCGCTGCCCTGAGATAGCTGTTCAACATCCCTCATGGTAGGACCAGCCCCATTCAAACAGAGTTTTCTTTCTAGGTCCCGTCATGCCTCCTGGAACACCGTGGGGAGCCCAACCATTCCCATAAGAGTTTAAACGAGGGATGCTGCATTTCAACAATTAGGCAGTAACTGTAGTCATGTCCCATTATAGGACTTCTTAGCACCATGAAGCTCATTAAACTGGTTTATAATAATGGTCTGACATTAAATCAACATACCGGGCTGTCTTATTAAATTGAAATTAAATCAGTCACCTGAGACATTTAATCCTGAGTGATTTATTTTTCAAGGGGCAAAAAAAACCCCTCTAAGAACTTTACTGGGTTCACCATCCGTCTCTTTCTCAATTTCCCAGTCTCCCTTTCTGTCTCCTCAATGCTCCAATTAATTGAAATGCTTTTGCTGTGAAGAGCCATTGGCCCTACAAATGACCCACTTGTAATGTGGAATCAGGACAGGAAATGGGTGCCTTGTGACTGGCCACGCCCACCATAGCAGCCATTTTGTGAGAGCACACGGTTACTCTCTCAAAATTCCAATGTACCCACCAGCCCAAAAGGTCAGAGACTCCATGGAGATACTGCCATCAATGTGCACAGCACTTAACAAAGCATGAAAGGACTGGTCTCTGCCCCAAGTGGCTTCCAATCTAAAATTCAACACAGGGTAGAAAACACAGGAATGGGAGTGAAGGGGAAGACACCGCCCCTTAGAGAAACACTGTTTGGGGATGTGCTTTTAATTTTAAATTTTTTTAGGGATGGGCAAACACGCAATGTTCTAGCTTGCCAGAATTCTCTGAACATCAGCTCATTACTTGTATGTCCTCTATTTGCGCTAGCGTTTGCAGTTGCTGTTCAATTTATGTGAGTGGGAAAATTGCACAAACAAAGAACCATTGAATGTAAAAGTTGTGCAAGCAATTCCCAGATTGTGCTAGTTTCCAAAATGTGCAAATAGACTAAAGCACGGGGTGATTTAAAATTGGGTACACTTTGAGAACGTTGTGCATTTTAAGAAAGTTGTTCATTTGAGGAAGTTGCACATTTTCAGAAAGTTGTACATTTTTCAAGCACACATTTTGTGGCCATGAAGGCAAGTTCAGGGAATTTGCCAACATTTCCGGAGTGCATGTGCTCCTGTTCGTGTTCGCGTTCGGGATTGCAAACGGGACATTGAGCGATTTGCAAACGGAAACGAAATCCCTGTACATCCCTAGAGCCTGTGCACACCTTCATTGCTGGCTCAACATTTTTTCCATCTATCCAGCCACAGCTGCCACTCAGCATCGACAAACGTGCTGGGTTCACTCGGAGAGGAAGGAGGGATAATGACTTTGTAATGTATTCCGGTCGTACGGCTGCCCTTCTCCGCAGGCTCATGACCTTCAGTTCCTGAATATTTCAGCTTGACCTTCAAGGTGGAAGGATCCCTGTGGTTTACTCACCAGCAGGCCAGGGACAACTCCGGCATCGAACTGGAGCAGCACGACAAAACTCGTTTGTCATTCAGTTTGAAGGTGTTGGCACAGCCATTACTCGAGAGGCCAGCCGTGCGTCCTAATCAATCTTTAATGGAACAATAATTGCCCTTTCACCATGTAATGAGATGCGACGCTTCTTCTCCTTTCTTTCTCCCTCCCCAACACTCTCGCTGATTTCACCCCCTCCCTTCCTGGTGTCATTTTGGGGCCTAAATTACATGCCGCAACGGCATGACGAAGTTGATCGGTTCTGCTACATGCATTGGCATCTTTTGAACCAACGGGGAAATTTATAGCTGGCACTGCTAATGAATGGTGTGGCACGGTGGACAAGCTCTCCGTTGGCTCTGCAACCTTGCCCGTGTTCCGTCAGATGCAGCCGGGCAAGGTATGCATCTGATGCCAATGGAAGCAAAAACGATTGCTTGAGATGATATCCGGGTCCGCTCTGCAGTCTGGCAAATGGAACATTTCTTCCAGATGCTTCTGCTTTGGCATCTGTCCATTTCCATGCTTGACTGCGCTGGCCAATCAGGACTCCACTTCCGAGGAGGAGCTGACGCATCTATGTTGCTACACATGTAGGAGGCCCACTGTCAAGGGTCGCATGTATCGGCACCTGCCGAGACCCGCACCCCAGCAGGGTGACTGACAGGAGCCCTGGAGTCGCTCCTCTCCTCTTCCCCATTGGAACCTGCTTGTTCACCCGCCTCTCGCCCTGGCCCGGACAACGAGGTGGTGAGAAGAGGAGCAGGAGATGCCACAGCCTACTCTGGCCTCTCTCTGCCCTCTCAAGCAGCAAGTGGGAGGGAAGGGAGGAGGAGGAGAGGAGGAGGAGAGGAGGAGGAGGAGGAGCAGCTGGTGACCATGGTGGTGAGGTGGACTCACCAGGGAGGCGGACTTGTACTTGAAAAAAAATACAAATATAGACTCACCCACCCCTAGGAACACTTGTGAAAGTAACATGGCCCAGAAATAGACCATATTATCCTTCCCTATTAATGGCCAAGGGTTGAAAAGTATATTTTTAATGCTGAGATGTATTATAGATTTGGCATGTAATGATATTAAATCTTTCAAAGTATGTTCCTTGTAAGTTGGAGAAGATTTCAGATAAGGCAGCTAATGAGATAATCAAAGCAATCAACGAAACCATTCCTGTAGTATTTGGTAATTAAGTATTTGAATCCTGTTGTTCGAGACATTAAGGAAGTTGAAAGTCGAGACATTGCCACCTGCTGCCTCACAGTCCCGTTTGCTGGGAAGGGATTTAATGCCATTCATCACAATTTAATTTAAAAACGTATCACTTAATTAAATGGATTTATTAAAATCCCCCAGTGGCAAACTTTTTTTATGATTTGCAGAGGGATCCCGTTTGAATGTCACAGAGCAAATTCATCAGTGGCTTTGCTTAATAGCCCTGTTCATTCCCCGGCTCTGTACCCTTCCAGATTCTGGTTCTTTTATACAAAATTGTGAAATAACAATAATAAAAAAGAGATGTACAGCCAAAATGTAAGCTATCAAACAGATGAGCTCGTTTTCTTTTTCTTTTGCTCACCGTCCCTCCACTTTGTGATTCAAACCCCCAGTTGTGATTCAGCATTGGTTCAAGGCAAGCCCACCATGGGATGTTCCTTGGGGCCTTGCATCATCATCATCATCATGATTTATAGCCTGCCTTTTTCTCAGTGCTGGGACTCAAGGTTTACAGCATTAAACTTGTAAAATTAAAACATATAAATAGAAATATACAAAAGTTAAAAATATGCCTCGAAAAAGTCCTTGCATGAACACCAACCACACGGAGGTCCTGTCAATGCAATGTCTGTTCTTCAAGCCACGGGAAAATCCCCACCTCCAACTATGTACGTTTTCTTTTTACAATCGGGAACATGGGTGAAACCTACCCCCTCAAAAGTTTGAGAGAACTTTGGGTGGAAGGCATGGACTGGGGGGCACCCTCTCACTTGGTGACTCAAGATTCTGGCCTTGTTCCTCTTCGCTATTCCTCTCAACCTGCCTTTCTCCAGATCCAGCTTTTGACAAGATTATGGTCTGGTTTGACGAGACGTCTCAAATACTCTGTTCTTGCTCTTCTGTAAACCCGGAAATCCATGCGCTGCCTGAGAGGAGAGCTCAAGAGCCTTATTAAAGTGCTCATGACTGAGTTCAAACTCCTCTGATGAATTTGTGGCCGAAGCCTTTTAAGTCTTTCCATGGGAAAGCCGAAACTTCAGCAGCGAGACTGGCTTTGCATCCTCCGCGGATGCCTTTCTCTGAATACCAATGAAGGCTTAAGGGCCCATGGTGCTGCTGCGCTCGCACATTGGCTTTAAGTACCAGGAAATCTACAGAGGAAGCTGCAAATTATTTCTGTTTATTAGAGATGGAAAATCTTAGGAAAGAAAGAAATGCCAGTTTGGGCAATCACACAAGTTCTAACCTTGTTTAGCCCAAGGGCTGAATTTCATTTCAGACAAGCTCTTGGGGGCCACATTCCCAGGGGAGGCCAGTGACTCCCCGTGTCAGTGTGGGGCTCCTTACCCATTGCAGCTCTTATTCTGAGCTTTATAGGAGCTATCCGTGGGGCTGTACTCCATCCCCAAAACAGGTTCACCACCATGGAGCTCAGAATAAAAGCTGAAACGGATAAGGATCCCCACTGGCACCGGAGTCACCAGCCTCCCCTGTGGTGGGCAGGGCTGAAGGCAAAAGGAGCGGGGCCAAAAATACCAAAAAATACCAGTAGGTTTTAGCTTAAAGCTCTTACTGCCAATGACTAAGCCTTAGGAGAGGCATTTCGACCTTTTAGAATGGGGGGGGGGAACCACAAAGTCTGGGAAACCACCAAAAGATCAGCTGTTTGGGAAAAGGGGGTGGGGCCAGGGGAAAAGGGTGGGGCCTTCTAGGGAACCCATACTGGGACCCCAGGCGGGGTCATACTTTGGCCCACGGGCCTGAGGTCAAACTGCTGAAAACAGCTGCTGCATGACAAGTTTCCCTGGCCACGCCCCTTTCCCTGGCCACACCCCTTTCCCTGGCCACACCCCTATCCCCTGACCACCAATGGTTTCATGATATCCCAGCTCTTGCATCCCCCCCCCCATTCTAAGAGGTTGAAGTACCGCTCTCAAAGTGCAGTTGCTGTCATTAAGAGGCTGGGGCAGTTTTGGCCCATGGACATGAGGTGCAACACCCATGTTGTAAATATTTCTGCAACCCTTCATAATATCCCAGATTAAGGTGGGCCTTGACTCCAACCCGAAAGAAGTGTGGGAAAACCGATACCCCCAGGCATGCGGAAAGGTGACTGCCCGTCCGTTGCATCCTGGAGAAATGCCCCATTCTCTTGGCTGTGTGAAACATTAACAGGTAATGACAGCGACGAACAGGATCTGCAAGGCCAAAATACTGTTTGCAAATTCTCCTGTCAGCTACCGTACACTTCACCAGCATGGAGCTGTTCCTAAGGAAGAGAAGCCCAAATAATTGATAAGCACTGTCAAGACAGATTTGTACCAGGCTACAACAGTGAACAAGCCATAAGAAGAACCTTTTATTTATTAAAAGCAACCCAACCTCGGCCACCCACTGTGCCTCCATGTGGATCCGTGTAGCAACGGGGGAGCAAAGCAACCACTCTAGATTTAGCTCAGTGGTTCCCTGGAGAAGAGAGGTGGATATGGATATCCTCTGATGGAAATATGATGGCAGGAACTTAAGGCAATGCAGTCGAGCATATTGGATGAATTCCTCTGTGTTCAGTTTCGGGTAAGGGTTGAAAATCCACAGTATATCTCCAGGAGTAGCAGGAAGGATAGACTCAGATCTGAAGTTACAAGCATAGCCATGGGCGCAGGACAGGTGTGGGAAACCTCCTGAGAAATTCCCCTCGCCTTCTGTTTCCTTCATAATTCTTCAGGTGTTCTGCCCCAACAGAACCTGGAAGTTTGCCTGGACAGTTCAGCTTAAGCCAAACCTTGGGAAGCACAGAAGCTTAAGGAGGACTTAAAGAGTTGTAGAAATGCCACTGTTGGATAAAGTTTGCTCATTTTGCCAAAACTCTCTGTTGCACTCAAAAAAATCCCCCCCCAAGTGGCAATATAGGATCATCAGAACATAGGAAGCTGCCTTCTACCGTGTCAGACCCTCAGTCCATCCATCATCATCATCAGGCGATCACTCGTGACCGAGTAAGATTGTCTTCCGGGATAAAAGGAGGAAATTCTAAAGAAGATTGTGTAGACTCTAGCGATGGGTCCGTAAGTGACTGTGGAGGCCAATTCTAGATCCACACAGCTTCCCACAGTGAGGACACAGGTTACCAGATAGAAGATGGTCCTGTAAAGGATTCATTTGACGTGCTTTTCGCTTAGCACGTTTCTCCCTTTCACCTTGCACTCGGGCTTCTTCAAAGTCCATGGAACCTTTGTGAAAGGCCAACCTCCATTTAGATCGTTCATGGGCCAGAGCTTCCCAGTTTTCGATGTTTATATTGCATTTTTTTAGGTTAGCCTTATGAACATCTTTAAACCTCTTATATTGACCACCGATATTCCGCTTTCCATCCTTGAGTTGGGAGTAAAGTAACTGCTTTGGGAGGCGGCAGTCAGGCATTCGAACAACATGACCGGTCCACTGAAGTTGGCGTTGAAGGATCATTTTTTCAATGCTAGTAGTCTTTGCTTCTTCCAGTACACTGACATTTGTTCGCCTATCTTCCCAAGTAATTTGCAGGATTTTCCGGAGGCAACGTTGATGAAACCTTTCAAGGAGGTGGAAGTGACGTTTATAGATAGTCCATGTTTCGCAGGCATACAATAAAGTTGGTAATACAATGGCTTCATAAACCAGTGTTTTGGTCTTCTTACAAATATCCCGATCCTCGAACACTCTATGTTTCATTCGAGAAAATGCGGCACTTGCGGAGCTCAGACGATGCTGGATTTCACTGTCGATGTTAGCTGTAACAGAAAGATAGCTGCCAAGATAGAGAAAATGATCGACATTTTCCAGTATTGTCCCGCCAAGCTGGATAGATGGCATCACCAAAGGGTTGGCTTGCACTTGCTGATGAAGCACTTTGGTTTTTTTGATGTTAAGTGAGAGACCAAGTTTTTCGTATGCTTCTGCAAAAGCATTTAGGATAGTTTGGAGATCGTCCTCTGAATGTGCGGAGACCACATTATCATCAGCATACTGAAGTTCCACAACGGAGGTTGTAATTACCTTACTTTTTGCTTTCAGCCTGCTGAGATTAAAAAGCTTTCCATCTGTTCGATATATAATTCCCACACCGGTGGGAAGTTTCCCCTTGACAAGATGTAAAACCATGGCGATGAAAATGGCAAATAATGTTGGGGCGATAACACATCCCTGTTTAACACCTGATCCCACTTTAAATGGAGCACCATGAGAGCCGTTGTTGTCCAAAACCATTGCCGTCATGTTGTCATGGAGAAGTCGCAAGATATTCACAAATTTATTGGGGCATCCAATTTTCATAAGGATAGTCCAGAGAGCTGTACGGTCTACAGTATCAAAGGCCTTAGCCAGATCGATAAATGCCATATAAAGGGGTTGATTTTGCTCCCGGCATTTTTCTTGGAGCTGACGTGCAGTAAAAATCATGTCTACTGTCCCTCTAGAGGGGCGGAAACCATATTGAGTTTCAGGGAGGATCTCTTCTGAAATAGATAGAAGACGGTTTGCGAGAATCCTAGCAAATATTTTACCTGCGGTTGCTAAGAGAGAAATGCCCCGATAGTTTCCACAGTCTGTTCTATCACCCTTCTTAAAGAGGGTGATAATTATGGCATCCCTGAAGTCTTCTGGGATCTCTTCTCTTATCCAGATTTTTTCGATGAGTTTATGAAGATGTTGTACAAGTTCGGGGCCCCCTTCTTTAAAGATTTCAGCAGGTAGCTGAAAGATTTCAGCAGGTAGCTGCCTTCTACCGTGTCAGACCCTCAGTCCATCCAGGCCACCCACGGCCCACCTTCAGTCCATTGCGGCCGTTTTGGGTGTATCTTACGCCATTTTCTAAAAAGTGTACTGCCGGGAACCCAGAAGTCGTTTTCCCAGCTCGGCTTGGGAGATGCGAGCCAAGCTGGGGAAACAGGTAGCAGGGACGGAGTTTGGGGGGTCGAGCCAGACTTCCACCCTTGGAACGAAATCCTCACACATCCCCTAGTCCAAGCAGGAACCTGCTGGCTGATGAGTAAAAAAATCCAAAAGCTGGGAGGAAGGGGGAACCAGAGTCCATAATTAAGCAATACCTAACTCTGGATTTTGGATCCCCACGCCCACTAGATGTTTATTCCTTTCAGTGAGAATAGCAGTTTATAAGGATTTAAGAAATCATGCCTTCTTCCTGAGAACGTGGCCTCAATAGCCGGGGGATACGGACTTCCAGTGTGTTAACGTAGCAATTGATTTATTTATTTTCAGTTTATTACTTGGCAAGCCATTTTAATTAACACAGCGCAATACCATTTGAGATATATTTTGTGTGACTCAGCACTCCCATCTCTCTCTTTCTCTCTCTCTCTCTCTCTCATGCACACACGGACGCGCACACACACACACACACACACACACACACAGTCGTGCCACCTTAATTGTACAAAAGTGGTAATTGGAGTCTGTCTTGGACTGATGGGGGTTGATTTAGTAGTAAAGCGAAGTAGTTTGGGGAAGTGCTTTATGAAGCCATAAAAGAGGTCTTTAAAGGATTTTATACGGTCTGGTTGACCAAGTGAGAATCTGTAACGCCAAAAGTCCTGCTGCACGGGACAATATGGAATCATGTCCACCATTGGCAGTTAATCTACAGAACAAGCAGTTCCTGTAGTAAAACTCTTCCTGGACTGCACCACATCAGACTTTGGGTGGGTGACCCCTTTTCTGATGGCTCCCTCATATTAAAAACAAACAAAACAAATGGATACCAGGGTGATCAGTTCTAGTTCTCGTCTCTTCCCTGCCCCCATTGATTATTGCTTTTTGATGCATAGGATTCGTTCTTTTAAACAGGGGAGCATCCCACACATGAACCCCCCCCCCCTCCAGCTGCAGAACACCGTGGATTAGTGTTCATTTGTTGGATTAGTTTATTTGTATTGTTCTACTAGGTATTATACGTATTAAAGGTGCACGTCTGTCAGTGTTTGAATTCCTGCAATGGTTTGATTTAAACACTGCTGCTGTTGAAGATCTTCGGCAACGCTGATCTTCAAATTCCCACCAGAGCCACATATAATGTTATTTTACTTTTCCTCTTAATCAGCAGGGCATTGTCAGCATGTGCTTTTTATCTCCAAACCATGTATTTTGTGTCCTTAATGAGTTGCCTCTGTTCAACTGTGAGATGCACTGGGTTAAATTTTTACACTGCAGCTATATTTGCTTATATAGTCACATGTTTGCAAATATGGGCAGTATCTAAGGGGGAGCGGCTACAGACCTCGGAGAAATCCTCAATGGACTCAAATGAGTCCAGATTTAATAGATTCAACAGCAGACCAATATTCCCAGGTTGTGCAGAGTCTGCAGGGCTTGCAGACCAATTTTGTGTGTGTCTGTGTGAGTTATTTTTGCGCAAATTTAACTGCAGAAAAATTCACAAAATAATAATTAAAAAAAACACTGATCAAAAATGTGCAAATGCCCCCCCCATAGAGCAAAGCATGAAAATACACACACAGTTTAGCAGATTTGCACACTTTCACGAGTGTGAAGAATTTGCACAGATGCAAATTGGCACCAATGCACGTGGATGCGCAAATTCTGTGCCTGCAAATTGGTGGACGGCGGAGCAAGAGCCACAGGAAAATCAGCAAATCACAGGTGGAGAGGCTTTCCCTCCAATCCCGGATCCCTCAGCACAACTGCTAATGTAAATTATGTTGTGCCAGCTTAACTACTCGAGTGCGACCCCAACAGAATTAGCCAGCACACCTGTTTCCTGGGGATACTGCCCAATATCTGTACAGTTGTCCTAATGCCTAGGAATGGCTCAGCTTGTCTGAGCGTGGAAAGCTAAGCAGGGTCAGGCTTGGTTATTACTTGGATGGGAGACCCCTCCTCCAGTTTCCTGCATTGAGCAGGGGGTTGGACTTGATGGCCTTGTAGGCCCCTTCCAACTCTATGATCTATGAATCTATGAATGTATGGGAATTTCGTTTCAGTTTGCAAATCCCTCAAAAATGCCATTTGCAACCCTGAATGTAAACATGAACAGGAGCACACGTTCTCCAAAAATGTTGACAAATTCCCAAACTTGCATTCATTTTCGCAAAATGTGCACTCTTAGAAATGTGCAGCTTCAGAAATGTGCAGCTTTTGAACAGTGTGCACTTTTCAGGAAAGAGCAGCACAGAAATGCCTACCAATTTTCATGCGAGGAGAAAAACAGGAAAACAAATCTCGCAATCTGTTCTGAACCTGAGTCAGAAGGAGCTTCAAGGTGACATGTGGAGCACCCCGGTGAGCTCGGGTTTTGTTGATTTGCTCATCGCTAGTCAGCTCTTGCATGAAGAACAGAAGACACTTCAGTTTCAAAGGGGGCAGCCGGTTCGTTCAGAACTCTGAAGTGAGGGAAGGAATGTCTGTTTGATTTCTCCACACCTCTGTACATCAAACAGGCAAAGACGGGGCTGGGTGCGGGGAGCAAACCGAATTGGGTTCAGCTCTATGTAGCAGCCCACCACTCGGCTTTCCACAGCCTCCCGCCCCTCCCACCCCTCCTCCTGCCTTTTCAAATATTTATTCCCCAGTGCTATCATTCTTCACTCGCCCAAAATGGAGCCCCGTTCCTGAAGCCCCATCAGTTGATTTAATACTAATAAATGAGCCAATATCAAAGTTTCAGCATGGGCCAACTTTAATTAAAATGACAAAGGAAGGGGATCTAGGGGGATGATTTACGGAAGGGGAAATAGCGCTCTATTTGCCTCCAGCTACTTTAATTAAAAAGGAATGAGTCGGGTGCCAGGGATGGAGAATGGGTTTGGGGGAATTGGGAGATGATGGGGGGGATGCTTTTAGATTGAATGGTGGAAGGAAAATGCCAAGAGGCCCGCTTACCAGATTGTTCAAGCTCCCTCTCCTTGCCGCCTTTGTGCAGCAGCTGGTGGAAGAGAGCTGCAAAATTGTCCCCGTGGCAAAGGGTAGAAACTCAACAGGGACCCTCAGAGGGATGTGGTTTTTGAAACAGTTCCTGTCTTGGTGGCCATGTGAGTGACGGCGGTTCACAGCAGTCTGTTGTGACCGGGAGTCTTAAACCAGGATCCCTGGGGTCAGGGACGAATTCTGTACTCTTCTAACCACTAGGGTTACTGGCTGCAGAAGGGAACAGCAGGCATTTCAAGTGGGGAAAGGTGCAGCAAAGGGGTCACCCAAATGGTCAGACAAAATGTGACGGAGTCATGCTGGTGAAAAGAAAAATGGCAGAAGGAAAATTCCAAAATCCATATCACCATAATACCTTTATTGGGCATTATTTTACAAGAGATAATTTGTTGGCAAAATGGAACTCCTTCACCTTTAGGAAAGGCAAAATTTTGGGAAATTTGCAGATAATCTCCCATTTGAACGCTGCTCGATTTGCGCAATCTTGCTCAGAGCAAGCAGTGATCGCAAACTCAAAAAGGAATTGGGCACGAGATGAGCGGTGAGACAACATTTGGAGAATCCTCGTGATCTCGAGTATCGGTCGTTCGCCCATCCCTTCACATGTGCAAAAACTCATATGCGCAGAACAAGATATCAGATTAAAGGAGAACTCTTGCCTGAGAGCGCACAGATGAATTTGTTACTTTCCCAGGAAATAAAAATTGGGGGTAGGTTCGCCCATCACTGTCTAGAATGTCAATCAAGATGGACTACATCTTGCATTTTCCTGTGCCTATTCCAACCTTCTCTAACCTGGTGTCTGGGAAATGAGTTGGACTACAACTCCCAAATCATCCCTGGCCAGTGGGTGGGGGTGATGGGGGTTGTAGTCCAACACACCTGGAGGGCCCATGTTGTGGAAGGCATGTCTATTCAATAAGCAGGTGCCATTGGCTGTAAAGGCGATCACCTGGCTATCATTCTCACCACAGAGAATTAATCTTGCACAGAGCAGTGGGAAGAAGGATTTTCATAGATCATAGAGTTGGAAGGAGCCTACAAGGCTATCGAGTCCAACCCCCTGCTCAATGCAGGAAACTAGAGGATGGGACATTTCCTTGCCTAACACAATCCTCCCTTTTTGAAGTAGCAACCCATGTTCCAGCCCAGTTTGTGTTCAAGCCGACTGGGGAAAAAAATGCATTAGCAGATGAGAAAGCTGCAACCCCTGGGAGCATGTTTTGTTTTCCTGCTGTGCCTTGCTTTCTTCACTGCCTATCCTGAGTTTCTTTCTCCAGTCTACGAACTGCATTTCCCAGGCCAAATTGTTGCTTTTTCCTTGGAAAGTTTTGTTTTTATCCCCCATATTCTGGTGTTTTATTGCTACTTCAGCCAAGTCAGGCCTTGCTACCCCACTCTGGTCCAGTGCCGATGACCAACTTACACCTGCTGGTAAAGATTTCTGACTACCTCTCATTTTTATCCTGCCTTTCCTACACAGTAATCCACCTCACCCCACACCCATTGGAGCTGGCAATCGGAGGAAGGCCCCAAATGTTGAGCGTAGTGTCCGGGTAGATTGTGGTTGGGAGAGGTGTTCCGGTAAGTATTGCAGTCCCAAGCCGTGTACATTGACATTGTTATAGGTCAGGGGGGCAGAACCTCAGGTGTGGGGACCAATTCCAGCCCACCCAAGCCCCAGTCTGGCCCTCTGGGGTCCCTCAGATGGCCCCTTTCCCCTGGTCCCACCCCCTTGCCTTTCCCAACTGCCAATTGTTTGGTGGTTTCCCACCTTTTATGCATGTCTTTCCCCCATGCTAAAAGGGTAAAATGCCTCTCCGAAGGCTGAGTGACTGGCAGGAAAAGCTTTCAGCTGGTGTGTGAACGTGAGCATGTGTGCACACATGCACCAACATTGTCCCCGTTGGAGACTTCCATTTCCCCTTTTGAGTAGGCAAGTTCTTGTCTGTTCGTATCACCTGATGATGGAGAGATGCTCATTCAACCGTCGTTATACTCTTTTATATTTTAAGATCTCTGGGACCAAGGAGGCCACGTACAATGTCTTTGCACATCAGTCAGTATGTTGAGAGACCCAGCTTTGGTGCAACTTTGAGCCAGATTGCCGAGCAGGTGTGAATAACATCATCTCACTGCTCGTCCTGTGCCGAATTCCCGTTCTTGTTTGCAATCGCTGTTCACTTCATGCGAACAGGAGATTTGCACAAATCAAAAAGCAATCAAATGGTAGGTTTGCCCAAATCTCTCAAAATTTGTGCAAAATTTTATTTATTTATTTATTTATTTATTTATTTATTACATTTATACCCCACCTTTTTTCCTACAAGGAACTCAAGGCGGCTTACATAATCCTCCTCCTCCTCTCCATTTTATCCTCACAACAACCCTGTGAGGTAGGTTAGGCTGAGAGTCAGTGACTGGCCCAAAGTCACCCAGTGAGTTTCATGGCCAAGCGGGCCATGGCCTCCCCCCCCCACAAGGAAGTCCCTGTTTGTTACTTAATTAATTATACTTTTAAACTGCCCAATAACCCAAGTTCTCTAGGCAGTGTACAACACATGAAAAACATAAAATGAAAACAATAAAACCATGAATAAAAAACAGCACACCATAAAACCAGCAGCTATGACTAATAACACCTCCAGCACATAAAACTAAATACAACTGGCAGCAATAAAAGTGCAGGGTTTTTTTTGACTTTTTTCCTCCAAAAGTAAGGATGGGAGAGCAAGCAAGTGGAGTTCGAGCTCGTCCGGGGTCTCAATTTTCAACATTGACGCTGGTCTCACCTCGTTCTCACCCCTGAATGTGAGCGCCTTTTTCTTCCAAACAGGAAAAGTCTGCGATTTCCAACTTGAAATATGTGCACTTTTCCAAGCATGGACCCCTAAATGTGCAATTTCCTTCCCATAGGCTAAAGCATGAAAGTGTGTGTGTGTTTTGTTTTTTGTTTTTTTGTTTGTTTGTTTTGTTTTCAGGGGAAATGCACATTTTTGGAAGTGCGCACTTTCGAACACAAATGTAAGTTTGGGAAATAGCAAAAATTTCCCAAGAATTATGCTCACGTTTGCATATCAGGGTTGCGGATAGGACATGTTATTGTTCACATGATTAGCAAACAAGAATTAAATCCTGGTACACCCCTGTCTAAAAACCCATTTCTTTCTAAAAGTAAGTAATGCTGTGATGCTATGTCATGATATAAAAAGTATTGTGTCCCAAATTAGAAAAGGAACACCACCGGGGTTCTGAGCACAGCCTTCCCACTGTCTCTATAATCCTCCAACATCTCCAGTCAGATTTCACTACATGATGAATTCACTGAGCATTTCTACATGGGACATTTATTGTGCGCTCCGAGTTCCCTACTCATGGTTCTTTGTGGGTTCTTTAGATGATGTCATCATCATGACCCTCCAGTTTCGCATCTGTTTTTAAACAGCGCTTTTGGTGAGGTTTTTTTTAGAGCAGGGGAAATGCGGTATTATTTGTGAAAGTGAAAGGAAATGCTTTTTCCCACTTGTGTAATTGCACTATTCTGCTATGCCACAGCGCCACCTAGAGGTTATGTAGTGGAAAAGCAGGAAAGGAAACACTCTTCGTGTAGTACTCGGATCTCACTTCTGTGACGGAACCGAAAGTAGATTCAGTGAATTAACAGCCTCATGTAGAAAAGCTCACTGAGGGCCTCTGAAGGCAACAGAAAGCCAGAACAACAACAATAAATTAACATTTGAGGAGAGGCAGCTGGTGATGCCTGTGCCAGTGGGGCTCCTTACCCATTGCAGCTTTTATTCTGAGCTTTATAGGAGCTATCCGTGGGGCTGTACTCCATCCCCAAAGTAGGTTCCCCACCACGGAGCACCACAAATAGCTCCTATAAAGCTCAGAATAAAGGCTGCAATGGATAAGGAGCCCCACTGACACAGGAGTCACCGGCCGCCCCTGCATTTGAGCACTTTTGTCAGGAGGGTTTAAAAAAATGTTATAAAGGGTGGAGGGGAGGTGCTTTTGTTTGTTTGAATCTGTTGAAAATGTTTGCAAAAAAAGCAGGGGCTAGTTTTGGCTTGCCCAGCCGCCATTCTTCTTGGACGAGAATGGATTAGGCCTTGACGAAGTACTCCAAAGGATGAACTAATGAGTAGGCAGCCAGAGAAACCGATTTCAACTTTACTAACAAAAACATCGCGTTCCTACAGTTCTTGGTATCAGGGGAAGAAAATGCCACTTGATTTACCGGTAGACTGGCCACGACTAAGACCAGGTCCCTAGACACACACACACATACACACACACACACACACGTCTACTCTGCCTCGCCAATGGCATTAAATAATTATTCCCTCCTCCTTCCCTGCTTCCCTTCAGGACAAGCTTATTAAAGGCAAGAACTGGATTACACACGGTCTGCCATCTCCTAGCAGCCTGTCTAGATTGGATTGCACTCTTTTATCTCCTAATCCCCCGAGCATTTTAATGCTGAAAAGTAATGGCATCCCAAAGCCAAATTTAATTTAGACCTTTCCCTAGCTTTTCAAAGTTGGATTTTATTTTTTTTTTTCCCCCAGCTACAGTGATAAGCCCTGTTCTCTAGCTGTATTTAAAATACCAAACAGGGTTTTGAAGGCAAGGAAATAGAAAAATCTCTCCCTGGCCCTAAGTAAGAGCTTTAGGCGTCAAATTCCACACTGCAATATTCGCAGGGGAGGCCAGTGGCTCCTGTGTCAGTGGGGCTCCTTATCCATTGCAGCTTTCATTCTGAGCTTTATAAGGGCTATCCGTTGTGCTCCATGGGAGTTGTAGGACGTTTGTTCTGGCTGGGGAATGCTGCGAGTTCTAGGAACTCTTCTGTCCAAACATATACAGGATTGCACCCTTAAGCTGCAATCCTATATACCAGGAGTGCAGAAACTCAGGCATGGGCCCCCAATCTGGCCCTCAGGGGGGGCAGAGATCCCACCCACTGGAGCTCCCCAGAAGGCCACACCCCTCCCTTGGCCGCACCAATGGTTGGTTTCGTGGGTTTTGTGCAGTTTTTTTCCCATTCCAAAAGGTTGAACTGCTCCTCCTAAACTTGAAGCTAAATATGCTGGTATTGCGGGGTGGTACTTACTCTTTGGCCGCACCCCTTTGCCTTTGGCCCCTCCCTCCACTGGAATGCAGCCCCCAAGAGAGTCTCAGAAATGGAATCCAGCCCTCGAGCTGAAAGAGGTTCTGCACCCCTGCTAGATCCATTTACCTGGGAGTAGCCCCATTGAACCCAGTGGAGTCACCTCCGAGAAGACCTGTATAGGACTGCATTGTAAGTGAATTAAGTGTTCAGCTGTCCCCGTGAAGTTTACTCTAATGGATCAATATGACCAGAATAATAATAATAATAATAATAATAATAATAATAATAATAATAATGGCCTGTGGCTCACGCTGGCTTAGCATGGAAAGCTTAGCAGGCTCAGGCCTGATTATTACTTGGATGGGAGATCCCTCCTCTAGTTTCCATGCACTGAGCAGGGGGTTGGACTCGAAAGCCTTGTAGGCTCCTTCCAACTCTATGATCGTTGAAATCTATGAAATAATAATAAAATATAATAATATAATAATAATAATATAATAAGAAGAAGAAGAAGAAGAAGAAGAAGAAGAAGAAGAAGAAGAAGAAGAAGAAGAAGAAGAAGAAGAGGGATTCACACATCTCCAAATGCACCCATGGTTCCATATCATCAACTCAGTCCGTTTTTCTGCTTGCAAATGTCTACGTTTTATTGCAGACTTCGCGGCTGCCCCCGTGTTCAATGAAACAGGCAACACGCATCTCACTCAGCCGCTACTTAGCTCAACACCTACCAAGCCATCCACCCAGCCCCCATGTCAGCAAAATGAGGGATGCCATTAGAATACATGCATTTCTCATTAACGCGGCTCAGGCTTGAGCAAAAGTTGCAACCACAGTGGTGACCTGGGCCAGCGGTAGATTAAAATGAATTGGCTTTGCTCAGCCCAGGCCCCTGTGGTTGGTGGTACAGCTAAGTGAAACAAATTGTCATTTTGCTGCAATTGCCACATGTGTCTTGTAGGACAATTACGGGAACAACACCCCTCCCTGTCGCCCGATATGCTCTATGCTCGGTGTGAGAAGAGGAGAAATCTGTGAGGTTTTGGCAGGAAAAATCCTAGCATAAGCAGATGGCGGAGGGAAGGCAACTGAAGCCGTGATGTTTCTCCTGAGAGTGGCTTACCTCAAGGTGTATTTTCACAGTGGAACAAGCTGTGGTTTCCTGGCAGTGCAGTTGAGCCAGATCAGCTCCAGCTTTTTTGCAACATTGTTGACAATATCAATTGATGACTCCGTTCCCCAGCTATTTTTGACACTCATTGCAGAGTAATT